>CAVLJG010000009.1:2983961-3150543 GCA_963669975.1 Acanthoscelides obtectus | reverse complement strand
GCTGATCTTGATACTCACGGGGATTTTCGTTCGCCCAGATGCGGCAGTTTTGCTGTTTACCGTCCCATTCAAAGTGAAATGCGCTTCGTCGCTGAACATGATTTTTGATGAAAAATTGGCATCAATTTGGCGGTGTTCAAGGAGCCAATCTGAGAACGTTCGGCGCGAAAAATGGTCGGCCCGACGCAGCTTTTGCGTCAGATGGATCTTGTAGGCGTGTACATTCAAATCCTTGTGGAGAATGCGGAGCAAACTGGTTCTCGAAATGCCCAATTCGTGGGATCGACGCGTTGTTTATTGTTTCGGATCGTCTCTCACACTCTCCTTCACAACAGCAATATTTTCCGGTGTGCGAACGCTCCTTGGCCGGCCAGAGCCTGGCAGATTTGCCACAGGACCTGTTGCCTCGAATTTACGCACCAGACGACCGATGGTTGTTTCGTTTGAGCGGTTGTTGCGACCGAAATGTTCACGAAGCGCGCGAAACGTGTTTTTTATTTTTGCACCATTTTTGTAGTGCTCTTGAATAACTTTAATGCGGTCGTCAATCGAATACGACTCCATAGCGATCAATGGTAAACATTCAACTAACAAAATGACATGTCGGTGACAGAAAACAAAGATGGCGTCTATGTCACATTGACGTTTACTTTCCTGCGACCCTACTGGACAACCCTATACAATCATATCGCCGGATATGAGCCCAGAAAAGAATATATGAAAGTAGTACTCTGCGCTAAACAACCACAGCGCTGTCAAACCGAAACTTGACACATATTTCAGTATATGTTTCATTTCATTTCCTTCGTTGGTGCTCAACACACTTGCGTGCTTACAAAAACTCGGGGTGTTGAAGTTTTAGGAAAAAAATGGATATTAATTAATATTTTCAGAACCGCTTCAGATATTTCACTGACATTTAGTACGTAGTGAAAGTTAATAACGTTGCAAATTTTTCAATGCAAAAATAATTTTTAGCTTTAACAGTGGCGTGCGTACGGCTTGGATGTGTGTTTTGGGTCATTATCATGCTGAAAGACCAACCCCGGACCAATAGGACGAGTCCCAGAAGGGATAACATGATTTTGTAGTATGGCTTTGTACTCTTCTTTATTCAGTATTCCCCAGAGCGGAATCACCAAAACAGGTCATTATACGTTATGGTAGTCATTATTGAAATGGGTAATAGGGGGGGGGGGGTCAAGACAAGTCAAAAAGTTCATATGACCCTTGGTTCCAAAAGTCAATAGATTTTTGTGTAAATGGCTTTATAGTTTACAACTTTAAAAGCTTTATATCGACCACAATCACCACAATCTTACTAATTTTTATAATCTAATCTAAAACGTTTTTAAATTGGATAATTAACAAATAAATGGCATTAAGTATTTCTAAGTTTAGCCAAAATTTGTAGTCAGTAAGTCAGTAAATTAAATATTTAAAACACACATGACAACAGCGCGTCGGTCTTTCATCACTCTTATCGAACCGGCAATCGATCGCAAACGGTAACAGTGGTTAGTTATCGTTTTGCATAGATAAATTTACTTTATCGTTTTGTCGAGCAGAGCATCGTGCGTGTTGTTTTGTTTTTGTTCCCGTATGCCGTCGTGGTTATTTACAATGTTCTCGAATCAAGAGTTCGCCGACATGTTGTTGGAGCTCAAATTTATCGCGACAGGTTTCGCCAACGGGTACATTCAGACAGAAGGGACATTTGTGCAAGTGTACCAAAGACTTCGAGATAGAGGAAGTGTTCAGCCCACTAATATTCGTATTCGTGAAAGACAGGTTACTGTAGAGCAGGAGGAACAGATTTTAAATATCGTGGAAATCAATGCAGATAGATAGATAGTCTTTATTGTCTTTCGGTCATAAATAGTTATGACATAAGACTTGTCAACATTACATATACAATACATAAGTATGCGATATGCAAAAAAGAACAGGTAGTTAATTAAAACAGTAATTGAGATAATAATAATAAACAAATAAATAAATAAAATAGGAGTCATTACAAACACCAACAAATTCTTAATGACATCTAACGAAACATGACAAAAAAATCAATTTTAAATAAATAAAAACAATTGAGCACTTAAAATGTCTAGAAGAGGAGCAATAAATAGACTGTTTCTTTTCCGTTAAGCTTAATAAATAAATAAAAGAATAAATAAATAAAATTAAGCAGTTAGGTATTCGTCGACGGTGTAGTAACACTTTTCTGATAGATATCTTCTCAGACGTTTCTTTAATGTCAACATATTAGTGCTTCTGCGGAACTCAATTGGTAGTTTATTGTAAATTTTTGTACAGGCATAGAGTGGTGATTTCTGAAACTGGGCTGTTGCGTGGACTGGTATACTTAAGTCAAAACCTATTCTGGTGTTGTAGTGCCTGTTAACTGTGTTGTTTTGAATAAAACTGGTCCTATGTTTAAATGCGACGAGAGAGTATTTATACAGGGTGACTTTGAAGTTGAGTCATTAATTTTCAGATAATGATTGTAGAAGGAAGATAAACCAAAATATGTGTGTAAAAATAAAATAAAAAGTTACCTTGTTTTATAAAGTATCCTCCCGACAAGTATTTGAGTGCGGACCTGTATTTGATCGTGAGGTCTTGGAGCACCGGCATGCCGTCCCCTGTGAGGTCTTAAGTCACCTGATTCACGAGCCCGTTGTACTACATTAACAAAGGCACGAGGGGTTGGTTGCACTCGATTGGGAAACCGATCCGCATAAACATGTGCCATTTTTTATTTCGTTTGAGCCACGCAACAGACACCACTATTCACTCACGCGTTACCGACTGACACTGACTGTATAC
This sequence comes from Acanthoscelides obtectus, assembly GCA_963669975.1. Classification (NCBI taxonomy): domain Eukaryota; kingdom Metazoa; phylum Arthropoda; class Insecta; order Coleoptera; family Chrysomelidae; genus Acanthoscelides; species Acanthoscelides obtectus. Next base: position 3,147,714 of record CAVLJG010000009.1, on the reverse strand, counting down.
AACTGAATAAAATAATTGTAAAAACATCGTTCCAAATTATTTCGCTTTTTTGTTTCCGATGCGATGAACCGATAAGGCTGATTATGTCCGTTGTTGCCAAACACGAGCACATAATACTATTATTGAGACAGGGCGGTACTCAAACTTCCAAAGGGCTATAACTTAGTTACTTTAATTTTACCAGAAAAATGGTAAAGGAAAAAAACATTTCTTTTGATCAGATCTACTCACTGTTAAAATAAATGACTCAACTTCGAAGTCACCCTGTATATATAGATGGATATTAATGTTAGCAGATTATATGTTCTGAAAATATCTTTACAAGAGTCTCTTTTGTTGATATTGAAAATCAGCCCGAGTACTCTTTTCTGCAAGATGAAGACTCTGTTGTTCATGACTGCTTGTCCCCATAGTATTATATTATTGCTAAGATGCGGGTAAGCCAAGGCGTAGTATATATCTATAAGAGCTGTTTGGGAGATGTTTTGTTTGAGTTTCAAGATTGCAAAGTATGCACTATTGAGTTTCTTAATGACATGATTCACCTGTGACTGCCAGCCCAACTTCCCATCAATATGAGTTCCTAAGAATTCGGTTGCGTCGGCAGATATCAGCACTCGGGAATTAGGCCGCCGCGTAGGATTATCGCATACCATAGTCAATAGTTCGGGAAAATTTGCTTTATCCCTACCACGTACAACGAGTGTTACAAGAAGACTATACTCGCAGACTAACATTCTATCAGTAGTTTTTGCACAAAAACATTGAGAATCCGGATTTTTTTAAAAACATTCAGACGGGATATTAAATTTCCATAATACTCACACGTGGGCCCAAGAAAATCCTTATACCATTCGTGAACGTCATTTCCAACAACGTTTTAAAATAAATATTTGGGCGGGTATTCTTGACGATCAGGTAATTGGAGGATACCTTAGCTTTCTAGCCAATAACCTACCAGAACTTTTGGAACAGACCTTAGACAACATGCCATTACAACGAAGACAGAATTTGTAGTTTCTTCATGACGGGGCACCACCACACATTTTAGAGGCGTCATTCAGTATTTGAATGAACATTATCCAAATCGCTGGATCGGTCGAAATGCTCCTGATCCTCGAAAATGGCCAGCAAGATCTCCTGACCTCAATCCGATGGATTTTTGGTATTGGGGAGAACTTAAAGGGATGGTTTATGGTGCTGGTCCAATAACAACTGAAGCACAACTTCGCGAAAAAATGTTTAATGCGGCTGAAATAATAAATGGACAACTTCGAGGACCTAGAGTAAGAAGAAACTGGGTTTAAATTCCAAAAAAAAGTGCAGTGTGGGTTTTAGAAAGAAAAACAATGTATGTATCAAAATTGTGTTCCCTATTTATAAGTGGATTTTTTAATACGTTCCATAAACTTTCACACACCAGGTGAAGCGCTGAGACAGTTAGTGGTTAAGTTCGTTTTTTTTTAATTGTTTGCATTTTACGAGAACATTATCAAATAATGAAATAATACCTAAGAGCCAAAAATAACAAACTCCATCTTTATTTACACTGCGTTCTGTCGTAATTTGCGTCTAGCATTGCGGCGTTGTCAGATTTTATTTTACTTTAAAGTCGCTTTTATTTAAAAAAATGCCGTTTTGACCCCAAAAATTTGCTTCTTTCAACCCCCTCTGTCACCCATTTAAATAATGACTATCATAACGTTTGAGCCTCCACCGTGCATTATTCTAATGCCTCCTCGTTAGCCTGACGGCGGACAAATACTCTTCTCTTGGAATAAAAAATTTCAAATTTCGATTCATCGCGCCAGATGACATTCTTCCAGTCAGCAACTCTCCAATTTTGATATGATTTGGCCCAATTCAGTCTTCAGTGGAAGTTGTAACTCTGGGTCTCCCTGAATGACGGCTATTGGATGTTGTGTCTTGAGCCTTAAATGTCTCAATAACCTTCCAATAATAACTCCTCAGAATATTCTTTAGTTTTACCATTTTTGTTCAGACCAAAATAAACGAAAACGCACTTGCTGAACAATCTTGAACTATAAGGTATTGTAGCACGGTTAGTTTATCAAATGAGACAAGGTAACTGAAGTAAAACTGTGTTATGGTTTTACGTACAACATAAAAGGAGCAAATGATCGAAAAACAAATCCTGAGAAACAATTCCTATACACACACATAATATACTAAGAGACATATAAATCCGAACACCCAGTTTAAATGGTTTTATTTTAATAAAATTTTGTATAAGTACTTAATGAAGCATAATAAGTAAATGATAAAAATTTCAAAATGATTGCACTGCTTTAAAGCCCTTTGACCTTTAATAATGTGTGGATGCACCCTGATGTGCTACGCATTCTCCAACGCGCCTAGGCATGCTTCTGATCAGGTGGTCAATGTCCTCCTGTGGTATCTCACTCCAGGCAACCACCAACTCCTCTCGAAGTACTTCTAGAGTCTGAGGATGACGTTGCAAATTGAGCAATCTCCTACCCATCATATCCCACACGTGCTCAATTGGGGATAAGTCGGGAGATCTTGGTGGCTATGGTAACAATGTGACATCATTATGCTGAAAGAAGTCTATTGTGACTCTTGCTACATATGGTCGAGCATTATCTTGTTGGACAGTTGGATCTGCCAGGGTGGCAAGATAAGGTAAAAGATGGGGTTCTAGAACTTCGTGGATATAACGCTGCGCGTTCATGTTACCTCTGATGAAGATTAAAGGTGACCTGGAACCATAAGCTATAGCACCCCAAACCATAACTCCAACAGTGTGATGAACATGTCTTTCAACAAAAAACTGTGGATTCCTCCTTTCACCACGTCGCCTTCTAACCCTGGCACGACCATCGTGCATGCCTAAACAAAATCGAGATTCGTCACTAAAGATAATACTGTTCCATTCCTGATCCCAGAGTGACCGTTGTCTGCACCACTCAAGGCGATGACGTCGGTGTTCTCGAGTTAAAGGGAGGACCCAGTGTGGCCGGTATAAAAACAAGCCAAAACTTCTCATTCGTCGGTAAACACTTCGCATGCCATTCCGTGTTCTGCAAACCATTCATTTGCAATGGACCTGGTAGTAGAGAAACGGTCCCTTAAGGCCAATAATCTTAGGCGGCGATCTTCACGGTCTGTTGTTCTACGGCGGCGTCCAGTGCCCCTTGCTCTTTGCGTACGGCCTTCTCGAAGCCATGCCTGACAACACCTAACCACTGTGTCTACACTTCTTTGCACTCTAACTGCAATTGCCCGAAAAGAAAGTCCAGCTTCCCGAAGTCCCACTATACGGCCCCTATCAAACTCACTAAGTTGACGAAATCGTACAGGTCTCCGTACTCTAGGCATCGTAACCGATCGTAAAGGATGTCAAGAACCAAAATCCGCCAACGTTGATTCTTTACTGCAGTTGAAATATTCATTTTTAGAGCGTTAGTGAATTAAAAAAAGCAGTATAAAAACCGGAATGTCCAACTGATAAGGCTGAAAATTTGTTCACTTGTTATTTACAGTAAGATAAATATATTCACCAACTTTTATTAAAATAAAACCATTTAAACTGGGTGTTCGGATTGATATGTCACTTAGTATATCTACTTTTGTAGTTGCATATGCGGATTCATTTCGGGCCTGATGAAGCCAACAAGCAGAAATACGTATCGCTCGGGTTATCTATCCTATTTTCTGCATTCCTTTTTGCGGATTTTGCCCATTATTTTCCTACTATTTGTTGTTGCCAAAAAGCAAGTTGAAGAAATTATTTTCTCTGGGTGTAATACTTCTAATGTCACTGAGCATACATTAAAATAAAATATTAACTCTATGCGATTAAAATCCGCGGAACGATCTCTTAGTTTTTCCGGTGGCCACCCTGAACACCGCGACGTACGATGTAGTAGTCGGAATATGCTTTATGCGTTATTATCCATGTCCGAGACGCTGCTGCTGTTCCGTGTTGTCATTGCTATTCTTTATTATGAATATGGAGCTGCAGCTGAAACGCCACCCATAAAGTTAACTACGTGAATAATGGTATGTGTGATCGTTCTATTTGGTGACAAATGTTTCAATTTGGTTTTCAAGCGATGAAGCATGCAGGAACTCTGAGTAGTAGATGAGTAGACTCATTATGAATACAAAAAAATGTTGATATCTGCAATTGAATTCAAAAATTCTGGCACACTATATACAACTTGTCAAATACACTTTAACACGTTCGCTGCCGCTGGCTCTTATAAGAGTCAACGCGAGATGTTCGCCGGTGCCGCTGACTCTTATCAGCGCCAAGGTACAGTACTGCAGGCACTGCGGAACGGAGCCCAGGATGCGTGACCTTCACAGAGATCGCAACATCCCTTATTTAAAGGAACCTTTTGTTGTGTGAGTCAGTAGCCTATACAGTGGAGCAAGTTTGCAAACATTCCAGGCCGCGACTCAACATTTTAACAAAAGTCCAACCAAACGGTTTTTCGGTCTTTGCTTTGCTCATTTTGGATGACATAGGGGGTAGGGGGAGTCTAGATGATGATTACGTCATCGGTAGTTTTTACTTTTTTACACGAATGGCAACCCTCACATTGTCTTTGCTTGAAAACGAAACGCATTTTCGGGGATTCCCGCAAATAATGCATACGTTTAGTGAACAGCGCGCGGTAATTCCCTTACTCGCTTTAGAACCGAGTAGGGGAATTACCGCGCGGTGTTCACTTGCCTAAATTTCCTCTATCAGTGTATTGTTTCGTTTGGATACTATAGCGAGTAGACGTATTGTAAGCATAGTAAAGCAAGATAACATTTGTGTTACCATTGGCCAAAGTTTAATGTTTAAATAAGATGTCGTTTCACATAGATGAATCCAAGTTATACCAAAAATTGTTTGAAAGTTTTAAAAAATCTCATACAAGTACGAAAGTACAAAATGTACAAAAGTTAGTTAACGAATTGTGGGGAAATTTTTTCTATTGGTTGGTCTTTTGATACGGCTCTCAGAAGTAGGTTTTTCTTATAGTCTTGCTTGATAAACTGAATGATATTCTGGTCCATTGGTTGAATCAGTGCAGTGCAATTTGGCGAAAGAAATATCGCAGTGATGCATTTATCCTCAGTTGTTAATTCTTCTTCAGACGGATGACCGGGAGCGTTATCAAGAAGCAACAACGCTTTTTGAGGAAAATTATGATCTTTTAACCATTTTCTAACTTCAGGTACGAACATGGGTCCTGAAATTGGTGCATGCCTATTTCTTTCCTGAAGAAACCACATGTACAAAGCTTCTTCCACTTCTGGATGTTCAGCTTTCTTGAGCGTCTGTCTCTTGCCTGGCCGGCAGTCAGTAGTTGACACGAACTTCTTGATCTTCTCGTGGTTTCTTTTAATGTCATAAATTGTAGATCGGCCTACGCCGTATTCACTTGCTAAACTACTGAAAGTTTCATTGCGATTTCCGCGGTCTAAAATATCACATTTTTCTTTAATTGTCAATGTTTTGTGCTTTCACTTCTGAGTTTGTGATGACATTACTAGGTACTATACTTAATACACAATGAATAAATAGTAAACAATGAACGCACGCTAGGCCGTACCGCTATCGCCAGTAGTCAAATTCAAACTAAGTAAAAGAATGATTACGCGTCGAGCACGATAGCGGTGGCGCGTACAAGTTGTAACCTGTTCAAACCTGCGTGATCTACATTAGCGAATACGTATGTATGTAATACATATTCAAAGACATGTCGGATTACAGGGGGCGCCGGATTATCGGGGGTCCACTGTATATGCAACAATTATAATTCCATAGCAGACAGTTCTGACATTAATTTTGATTGTATCAGTAAGACCTTGTCGAATTTCAGGTACTATTATAATAGCTAATTCTGTTTTTTAAGTTAGATTTATGTATACATTATATGTATGTATTATAAGTACCATTATATTGTCCTCTAATTGGAATAGTTCTGTTGGGCAATTATGTATAAAATAAAATAGATAAAAAATAAAAAGTACAGATCTTCTAAGAGTACGATATCGTTGGAATTGAAGAGGAATAGTCTTAAAGATACTTAAGTGCCCCAAATACTGTCAAGGGTAACTCCTTCATATACAAGATGCTGCTGTCTATTGAAGCGGGTACATTTTGCTAATGGAAAAATCATTATTTTAGATGACGAAGAAGAAAAATATTCCACTTTGAGTAATTCTGAAATTAAGGGAAAAGACGGATTTTATTCGTATACCGTAGGAGAATGCCCTGTCAATGTTAAAGCGAAATTTGCAGATAAAATCCTTGTCTAGTGCGCAATTTCTAACAGGGGTGTATCCCTGCCCTTAGTGGAAAGAGTGAGGAAAGTTTATCATGGAGGCTGGGAAGCCTAAGATGAAGAACAATTAAGACGGCGAATTTACGAAAAACTAAGAAATTCATCTGAATTCCGTCCAGGCCCTCATGAGAGACTTTCCAAGAAACTTGCGTCTGGTATAGCAGAATGGGCCACTCCACATAATTCGATAGTATAGTTTACTTAAGTATTGAGTTGTAATTTATGATAACTAGTGTTTCATTAATAAAAAAATCCGATAATTATCTTGTGCCAAAACTTTTAGGGTATACGTTATCCATAACAAAGAAGTAATCTCAAAAGAACGAAATTATATCTCATTGCGTACTTATCGCAGCAGACATACACCGATGTATCGCATGGTATTGGTACGACTGCTCCAACAACATGCATAGTATCGTTACGCTTTCACTTTTCCCGCGGTGCCCCTACCTTCACGCATCAAACGCTCGAAGGCGGTTCCATTTAGGTACCACCCATCGATCTCCCGCCCCCTCCCTACGCCACTGAGGGCGCGTCGCGTCGCGCGAGCCGCACCGCGCGACTCGCGGTACCACTACACGCGCACGATCTAGCAGTTCTTGTTGTGCTTTCGTGCACCGTCGCCGCCTAGTGTCGCTTCGAGCAGGTCGCCAAGATCGCGCCAGATGGTAAGTACCACGATCTTTTGGGGGTGTTAGGTCGATTGGAGGGGGACGGGGTGTTGAAATTTGCATGGTGGGGGTGGAAATTATGGGGTGAGGGTGGTTGTGGCTATGTGGTACTTCGAATAGGGTGGAAATTACTAGGTTACGGCGTGGGGTGGGATTGTTCCTGGGGTTAAAATCATTGGTAAGATGTGTAGAGTATGTAAGTGTTGAGGTTGGTTAGTTTAGGTTAGGAATAGCGAGTATCACTAGATGAAGGGGATGGAAGTTAAGGGTCGAGGGTGACTATGAAGTACCTCAAGCGGTATAGAAAGAGAGGTGTTTGCGGCAGATAAGTGAGCTGATAGATAATTTAATGATGAAACTAGGGGTGGAAATCCTCGGTCGTGAAGCATCGTTATAGACGTTTAGATTAGATGAGGTTATCAAGGATGGTGGTTAGAATATTGGGTACTGATGGTAAGGGGAAAGATATCTGTGTTAGTTAAGGTTACTGAATTGAAGGTTGAGAACGGTGTACTATAAATTTTGGTTCGTATTACAGGGATGGGGGAGGGAAAAAGCATATACCGGGTGTTTCAAATTCGACCCTCATCATTGGGATCTCGTAAACGGTAAGAGATACAACGTGGCTTAAATGGGGTGGAGTCGCGTATTTAGGAAGCTAACAGAGAAAGTTTTGGGATATTTATGAGGTTTGAAGTACTTCCGGAGAGCGACGGAAAAACCGACTTTATTTGTAGTGGGATTTCAAAATAAATTGCATATTAACATTGCTATTTTTTATCCTCTACAAGATGGCATAATTATAAGTTCTCTTATCCGCCACCATCAACTTTATTTTCTCTAATTGACGTCATATTGCATTTTTCCATAGATAAATTTGGTTTTTAACTTAGATTCCAAAACTATATAATATATCATACATGAACGTTGCCAAATTTTAGTTAATTCAAAAAAATAAAATTTCTTAAGTAGGCCTTGGATTTATCAGATAGTCATTTGTTTCGTATACCGAATTTATTGAAAAATCGTTGTTCATTTCCTGGTTTTATTTGGAATTGGATTTTTAAATAAACTGTACATTAGCATTGTCAATTTCTCAATTTTCTATTTTGCATTTAGTTATGAATATACGGGTACTATAACTTACCTAGGGAATTCTGTTTTTCGAAACATGTGGTAGTATTGTGACATACTTTGTATGACCCGTTATACGTTTTTGGAATCAGAATTAAAAACTCTATTCATCTGTGCAAGAGTCGAAAGTGGCGTTCTTTAGAAAAAATAACGTTGATGCTGAAAAACAATAGAGGAGAAACAGTGACAATGTTAATGTGCACAATATAAAAATAAATTTATAGAGCTTGTAAGGCAAACCAAACGAAAACATTACCTAAATAAACTGAATAATAACTTAAATGATCCTAAGCGGCTTTGGACAACTATTGATGAGATTACTGGGAAAACAAAATTTAAAGAGTGTGTCACTGAGTTAAATACAACATCGGGAACAGTATTAAAAAATACTCAACAGATATGCGATGAATTTGTACAATTCTTTACTGACATAGGCGAAAATTTAGCAAGTAATATACAAGCAAATGTACAAAATACTCAGCCTCCAAAAAGAACTTCGAACTCATTTATTTTGGATAAAGTCGAGGAATGTGAAGTATACACCACTGTTATGTCCTTAAAAAATCGGAAAAGTCCTGGGTTCGATGGTATTAAAAGCAAGCATTTGAAAATTATAGCCGAGGACATAACAGAACCACTCACTTACCTAATCAACAAATGCTTTGAATCTGGCATATATCCCTCAATTTTTAAAAAAAAGGTAATATAATACCGATACATAAATCAGGAACAAAAACAGATGTTAACAACTATAGATCAATATCAATAATATCCAGTGTAGCAAAGGTTTTTGAAAAAGTTTTATCTACTAGAATGATTAGATACCTCACAAAATTCAAAATTTTAAGTGAAAATCAGTATGGATTTACAGAAGGGAAGGCTACATCGGACGCAATAACTAAAATTGTAAATCAAATACATCAAAATATTGATAACAGAATCCCTTCAATCTGCATTTTTGTTGATTTAAAGAAAGCTTTCGACACAGTTAATCACAAATTATTATTAGAAGCATTGGAGAGAATTGGTTTCAGAGGAAACGCGTACTCACTGATCGAAAGTTATTTGTCAAATCGCCCACAATCTGTGCAGATATCAGGATCATTTAGTAAAGAAATGTATATTAAGTGTGGTGTCCCTCAAGGAACTGTCTTAGGTCCGCTGTTATTCAATATATATTTAAGTGATATTTTCCAAATTAATTGTGTTGGCAAAATAACTAGTTTTGCAGATGATACTGCAATATTATATGAAGGCACTGACTGGTCTGATCTGAAAAATGTAATTGAAAATGATTTTATCAATATTATTCGGTGGTTTAACAGTAGAAAATTAAGCATTAACTACTCTAAAACACATTTTTTACCATTTGGATCTTATGCTAGGCATCTGTCAAATTACACAAATTTCACCTTCAATATTAATGATCAAAAAATGCAAATTAATAGAGTGCCCAACATAAAATACCTTGGAGTGGTCTTGGATCCTCACTTACGATGGGACATCCATGACAATTATATTTTAAAGAAAGTTAGATTTGTATCCTACAAAATTAAATACCTTGGGAATATATTGACAGAAAAATATCTTCGAACATCATACCATGCACTGATTGAGCCTCATCTCACATATGGTATATTAGCATGGGGAGCTGCATGTTCCTTATATATCTATAATTTATATGTTTTTCAAAAAAGTATTCTAAAAATGATATTTAAAAAACCGAAACTTTATCCCACTGAAAAATTATCCGCAGATGTTCGAATGTATGATATAAGACAGCTTTATTTCTTACACAGTATCACTCACTGCCATAAATTTGTAAACACCGACCAAAAAATTAAACATAATCATTATACCAGGTACAAAATTCGTGGCACAGTAGTTCCTCAACCGCATAAATCTATAATGCAGCGATCATATCTCTATTTAGCGCCTAAATTTTATGAAATTATACCTAAAGACTTAACAGATTTACGTTTCGGAAATTGTTTCAAAAGGAATTTAAAAAAGTGGCTACATTCTATACCTACTAAACTAAATACATAATCTACTGTAGCTAATTTTTGTCATTTGCATTCTACAGTTTCAACTTAAATTATTGGTCCATGTACAGGCGATGCCTTCTATTGGGCCTGTTTTGATTTTGTATTTATTTACTCATATTGTTTGTTATCTTTGTACATTGAGTGAATAAATATTATTATATTATATTATACGTATATACATTATTTTTAGATCCTACTACAAATAAAGCCAGGAAGAAACTAAAGCGATTTCTGGAAAATTCGGTTTTCCCCCTCTCACCGGAAGTACTTCGAATTGTACAATTTTCTAAGCGACATTTTATTAGTTACCTAAATACGCAACTTTGTCCCAATTTAATGGTGAAGGTCGAATTTGGAACATCCTGAATAGTGGGAAATTGTGGTGGCTCAACATAGTTCTATTACTGGACGTGATATTATGAAAAGCACAAGGATGCATTTGTTACCAAGTATGAAATTTTGGAGGGGAGAGTGGGTAGCGCGAGATCAATAAGAGACGTAGAAAGAGGGTGAAAGTTACGTTTAAACCTAGTTTATTTGTTGGACCTAAAGATGACATTTATTTTCAGGTCAGCTGCTGTGCTGCACTCAGCAATTTTCATATAAGATGCCATGCACAAGTGGTAAGAAACTGGTGGAGGTGGTGATAGAGGATTGACCATATTATCAATATATACTAAGTGACATATAAATCCGAACACCCAGTTTAAATGGTTTTATTTTAATAAAAGTTGGTGAATGTATTTATCTTACTGTAAATAACAAGTGAAAAAATTTTCAGCCTTATCAGTTGGACATTCCGGTTTTTATACTGCTTTTTTTTAATTCACTAACGCTCTAAAAATGAATATTTCAGCCGCAGTAAAGAATCAACGTTGGCGGATTTTGGTTCTTGACATCCTTTACCATCGGTTACGATGCCTAGAGTACGGAGACCTGTACGATTTCGTCAACTTAGTGAGTTTGATAGGGACCGTATAGTGGGACTTCGGGAAGCTGGACTTTCTTTTCGGGCAATTGCAGTTAGAGTGCAAAGAAGTGTAGACACTGTGGTTAGGTGTTGTCAGGCATGGCTTCGAGAAGGCCGTACGCAAAGAGCAAGGGGCACTGGACGCCGCCGTAGAACAACAGACCGTGAAGATCGCCGCCTAAGATTATTGGCCTTAAGGGACCGTTTCTCCACTACCAGGTCCTTTGCAAATCAATGGTTTGCAGAACACGGAAGACCTATTGGCATGCGAAGTGTTTACTAACGAATGAGAAGTTTTGGCTTGATTTCATACCGGCCACACTGGGTCCTCCCTTTAACTCGAGAACACTGACGTAATCGCCTTGAGTGGTGCAGACAACGGTCACTCTGGGATCAGGAATGGAACAGTATTGTCTTTAGTGACGAGTCTCGATTTTGTTTAGGCATGCACGATGGTCGTGCCAGGGTTAGAAGGCGACGTGGTGAAAGGAGGAATCCACAGTTTTTTGTTGAAAGACATGTTCATCACACTGTTGGAGTTATGGTTTGGGGTGCTATATCTTATGGTTCCAGGTCACCTTTAATCTTCATCAGAGGTAACATAAACGCGCAGCGTTATATCCACGAAGTTCTAGAACCCCATCTTTTACCCTATCTTGACACCCTGGCAGATCCAACTTTCCAACAAGATAATGCCCGACCACATGTTGCAAGAGTCACAATAGACTTCTTTCAACATAATGATGTCACATTGTTACCATGGCCACCAAAATATCCCGACTTATCCCCAATTGAGCACATGTGGGATATGATGGGTAGGAGATTGTTCAATTTGCAACGTCCTCCTCAGACTCTAGAAGCACTTCGAGAGGAGTTGGTGGTTGCCTGAAATGAGATACCACAGGAGGACATTGAACCTGATCAGAAGCATGCCTAGGCGTGTTGGAGAATGCGTAGCACATCAGGGTGCATCCACACATTATTAAAGGTCAAAGGGCTTTAAAGCAGTGCAATCATTTTGTAATTTTTATCATTTACTTATTATGCTTCATTAAGTACTTATAGAAAATTGTATTAAAATAAAACCATTTAAACTGGGTGTTCGGATTTATATGTCACTTAGTATAATTCTGAAAATATAAAGCTATAAAAATTGCAACACGTTTTTCAACAATTTTAATCAAACTGATGGCAACAGGAGTCTGTTACCATCAGACGTTAATCTAACAACAATGATTAAAAATGCAAAATTTCTCAAATATTCAAAGTTGCTCCTTGAAATCAGAGTTCTGAGAATTGCTTGTCCATTCAGTTTCGAGCAATTCATGGGAAAAGGGTCTATGTGCCATGCCTAATAATATTGCAAAGGTAGTAAGTGGCAGCGATTCATTTAGGTGTTTATTTTCTGTCGAAAAGATGGCGGTCCCTGAAAATAATAATAATAATAATAATAATATTTATTCGCCAAAATACAAAAAATGGGCAAATAAATATGAAAAAACCACAGAATTCATCGCCTGTGTGTGGTTTATATCTTAATAACTAACAATCAATCATATAGGTGTATAACAATTATTGTTAAATCTAAAAGGTATTAATGTAATTGGAATTTTGTAGTTTTAGTTTTCTATATAATTATGTATAGTCATTCGCTGCACATTACTAACCCAGTCTTTCAATTTTCTTCTAAATTTTTTTCCAAAATTGAGTATCTTTATTTCGTTTGGTACCTACTACATTATATAATTTAGCTGCTAAGAGTTTAAATGATTTTTTGAATAATGTTTTGTGTGGTCTTTGGATATTAGATGAGCCTATTCGAAATCATGTGTTATGCTCGTGTTTATAGGATTTTTTTTATTACAATACTTATGGTATAAGGTGGTGGCATTTAAGAAATAAAGTTGTCTTGTATCAAGTATCCCTGTTTCTTGATATAAGTTGTTCGTTGGATATAATCTTGGCTTATGGAAAATGCCTTTCAAAACAGTATTTTGTGCTATATTCAGGTCAGAAATATATGTCTTGCAGGCGGCACCCCAGGCTGTGATGCCGTATATTATATGGGTTTCAACTAAGGCATGGTATAGGATTCGCAGATAACTTTCTGTAAGAATGTTAGCAAGCATTTTGAGTTTATAGGCAACATTTCTATTTTTTTTGATAACATATTTAATATGGTTATCCAACCTTAGATGTGAGTCTATAAATATTCCAAGATATTTCAAAGTGTTAACTCTATCGATTTTGGTCTTTTGGCCATGATAATTAACGGAAATTTGTTCGAAGGTAGGTAAAAATTTTGAATAGGTTGTAAATGCAATAAATTTTGTTTTTTTGAAGTTAACTGTTAAAATTTTAGTATCAAACCAGTCAATGATCCTTATAAAATCCTTTTCAGCTATTTGCTTCAGTGTGCTCCAGTCATCAGCTTTATATAATACGAGGGTGTCATCTGCAAAACATATAATCTACTACTGTTCCTTGAGGCACACCAAACTTGATGTACATTTTTTTACTGTAAGTGTTAGTGATTTTGACAGTCTGTGCCCGACTTGAAAGGTAATTTTTTAAAAGGATTTGTGACGCTCCCCTAAATCCCAATCTTTCCATAACTTTCAGAAGCTCGACATGGTTAACCGTATCAAAGGCATTTTTTAGATCAACAAAGATACCAATAGTAGGTATCTTTTTGTTGACATTAGAGTTAGTTTCATCCATTGCAGCCAACATACATTTTATTCATAAATGGTCTATGTGCCAAAGCTACGAAGCAGATTTGGTTTCGTGACAGTGTTGTTCTGTTGTGTCATTTCCATGTTTTAACTGAAAATGGAATGAAAGAGAAGGGCGAAAGGTTCAGAAAGTGTAAAAAAAGTAACAAAAACGTCTCAGAACAAGTGGCTTAGAGTACAAAACTTATCCAGGTGATATAAAACCTGCAAGAAGCCTAATAAGGCACATAGACGCTTTTCAGAATCGCATAATGAGGCACTTTTTACGATTTACTGTTTTTAAAAAAAAAATTCAAGCCGAAGTTAATACTTTTAAACTTCGTTTTCTCAAAAGTCTTACTTAAAGTAACCTAATTTGTCTTGAAAAAATATATTTAGAGCTAAAACATCGTTTAATTCTTAGTCAGATAGTTTTATATGATTATCTCGGTTCCATGTTTTTGGCACTTAGACCCTTTAGAACTTACACTTCTCAATTATGTTTTGATATCGCGCGGTTTAGTTTTTTAATTGATTTTCATTTATTGTTCTCCTTTCCTTCCCACGACTGACGAGGAAGGATTGTAACCGCTCGTGAGTTTTTTGTTTATTCCTCTCGTCGGTTATTCAAGGAGCTAAACTGCCACTTCAAAAAGCAACTATGTTTTGATATCCTGCAGAAATTCTTCAAATTTCGTTATTTCACGTATCAGAGGATCCTGATCATTTTTTATCGGCAAAAAAACTTGTGGGTGGAGGTTATAGAGGGGAGGAGGATTTATATACATTTTATACGCTCCCAACCTTGGTAATCCCACGGACCTGTTAGACATATTTCACACATCATAGATGTCTCCGGACATTAGCCCTCAAAGCCTTCACTTTGAGTTATACATCAGAGTCGGTATTATGTTTTTGAAATTCCGAATCATAAAAAAATTGTTGAGTTTTGCGATTGAGAAAATTTTCTTACATTTGTTAGTATATGGGTTTATTTGAATTTGAAGAGATTGTAGGCATTCGCCTGATAACGTTTCACCTGATGACGTTGGAAGATTTTTCAGTCAAAATTCTAAAACTATTTAGATAATTGTCCTGGAGGACCATTAATCAAAAGGTACATACTGGCCAAACATACAATATATACTAAGTGACATATAAATCCGAACACCCAGTTTAAATGGTTTTATTTTAATAAAAGTTGGTGAATGTATTTATCTTACTGTAAATAACAAGTGAAAAAATTTTCAGCCTTATCAGTTGGACATTCCGGTTATTATACTGCTTTTTTTTAATTTACTAACGCTCTAAAAACGAATATTTCAGCCGCAGTAAAAAATCAACGTTGGCGGATTTTGGTTCTTGACATCCTTTACGATCGGTTACGATGCCTAGAGTACGGAGACCTGTACGATTTCGTCAACTTAGTGAGTTTGATACGGGCAGTATAGTGGGACTTCGGGAAGCTGGACTTTCTTTTCGGGCAATTGCAGTTAGAGTGCAAAGAAGTGTAGACACTGTGGTTAGGTGTTGTCAGGCATGGCTTCGAGAAGGCCGTACGCAAAGAGCAAGGGGCACTGGACGCCGCCGTAGAACAACAGACCGTGAAGATCGCCGCCTAAGATTATTGGCCTTAAGGGACCGTTTCTCCACTACCAGGTCCATTGCAAATGAATGGTTTGCAGAACACGGAAGACCTATTGGCATGCGAAGTGTTTACCGACGAATGAGAAGTTTTGGCTTGTTTTTATACCGGCCACACTGGGTCCTCCCTTTAACTCGAGAACACCGACGTAATCGCCTTGAGTGGTGTAGTGACGAGTCTCAATTTTGTTTAGGCATGCACGATGGTCGTGCCAGGGTTAGAAGGCGACGTGGTGAAAGGAGGAATCCACAGTTTTTTGTTGAAAGACATGTTCATCACACTGTTGGAGTTATGGTTTGGGGTGCTATAGCTTATGGTTCCAGGTCACCTTTAATCTTCATCAGAGGTAACATGAACGCGCAGCGTTATATCCACGAAGTTCTAGAACCCCATATTTTACCCTATCTTGACACCCTGGCAGATCCAACTTTCCAACAAGATAATGCCCGACCACATGTTGCAAGAGTCACAATAGACTTCTTTCAACATAATGATGTCAAATTGTTACCATGGCCACCAAGATATCCCGACTTATCCCCAATTGAGCACGTGTGGGATATGATGGGTAGGAGATTGCTCAATTTGCAACGTCCTCCTCAGACTCTAGAAGCACTTCGAGAGGAGTTGGTGGTTGCCTGGAATGAGATACCACAGGAGGACATTGACCACCTGATCAGAAGCATGTCTAGGCGCGTTAGAGAATGCGTAGCACATCAGGGTGCATCAACACATTATTAAAGGTCAAAGGGATTTAAAGCAGTGCAATCATTTTGAAATTTTTATCATTTACTTATTATGCTTCACATTAAGTACTTATACAAAATTTTATTAAAATAAAACCATTTAAACTGAGTGTTCGGATTTATATGTCACTTAGTATATTTCCAATACATACTTGTTATTTCTACCGGATGTTTTACAGGAAATAATATCGTATTCAAAACACATAACGCCGTAGTGCCATATTATGCGTCATTTATTTATTCGTTATTGAACGTCACTTTTAAATATCAGTATATATTGATGCATATTAAATGAACGCGAGAAGTCTCCACCTTAGCCGAGATAAAAGCTTTGGAATTTCTCATAAATATATTTTTGTCGAAAATATAATCTGCTATATGGAAAACAAATCACATTTTCATGGTGACTTATAACAAGAGATTTGAGACATAGGAGTGCTGAACGCTGTTTTTCGAATGTCTAAAATAATACAAAAAAATATTTGTCAATAAAACTTTTTCAATATTGAAAAGAAAAGATTTTACACATTTTTTTCTTCGTAAATTTAAACAAACAGTTCCCACTATCAACAGTATTTTGAAATCCCAGAAGTCGACGTCAAGCCGAAACCGGGTGATAGGCAAAGTCATAACAGCTCTCAGAAAAATATTTAAAAAAAATTTATGTATGTGTTTTGAAAATTATAGGTCTTTGAAAAAAATATAGAAATTTCACACCCTACGGCAGTCTGTCAACTCCTGTTACTACAAATATTAACTTTTTTTGAATTTTATTTTTACAATGTAATGATGAATAATGCATCTTCAAACTGGTGTCTCAACCTTACTGCCAACTTTTCTCGTTCAGGAAAAATTGCCACTTATTTCCCAACCAAGTATTCCAAAGTAAAACTTTGCTCAACTTTAACTGGCTGTACTGGAAAAAATGTACTACGAGAGTTTGGCAAGTAACCTTAAAAGTTGGCGCATTTAATAAGGATTCCAAAATGGTATAACACTTAGAAGATTACTCGTTAACTTATGCACAATTTTTATTTGAAGAAAAACTGATGAAAATTTTTCAAAATTTCTTAATTACACAGCGATTATGAAAACGCACAAGGACCCTTAAGGATAACTGTTTGCACAACAGTGGGCATCAAAATGCTGCTGATGATGATTTACCTTTACAGCAAATGCTCAAACTGTTTTCCTTCAGCCGCAATACACGCTCGACATCTTCTTAAAAAAGATCGGGTTATTAAACGAGCGAATCCACGGTTATTAACAAACTCAGCTGCTTCCAATAGTCTTTGCCGTAGCTCAGCTACATTTTGAATCGGCTTGAAGTACACTTTTTCTTTTACAGTTCCCCAGTAAAAAAAATCTAACGGATTCAAATCTGGTGACCGGGCTGGCCACGGTATTGTACCAGACCGCCCTATCCATCTGCCTGGAAAGTTTTGATCGAGATACTCTCTCACTGAGAGTGCATAGTGCGCTGGGCAGCCATCATGCTGAAACCACATGTCCCTGTAAATACTCAGTGGCACGTCCTCCAATAAATTTTCTAAATGATTTTGCAAAAAACCTAAATAAACCTCAGCAGTCAAAGTCTCTGGGAACTCAAACGGACCGATTATTTTACCATTTAAAATTCCTGTCCAATGGTTTATCTTGAAGCGATATTGAGATTTATCTTCTCTCATCAAATGTGGGTTTGCTACGTGCCACTCGTGTAAGTTATGCAGGTTCATGTACCCATCTTTCTTAAATGTGGTCCCATCTGACCATAAAATTTTTACAAAGAACCGTGGATCTTCCATGTGTCTTTTTAACATTGTGCGACAAAAAGCAACTCGGGGCTCATAATCCCGGGGCAGAAGAGCTTGAACACGCTGTACGTGGTATGGATGGAGCACGTTTTTTTGCAAGATTCTATGGGCTGTACTTTTGGGCACACCTGTTTTTAGTTCTATTGCACGCACTGAAGTACTCGGGTCTTCTTCGACAGCTCCTAGCACCACGTCTTCGTAAGGAAGGAAAGATCTTCCCTCACCGTGTGATTGGTTTGGTAGTTGGCCCTCTGAGAACAGTAAGCGGTGCACATTTGTGTGAACACTCGATGATCTGGATGACGAGCTGCATTCGGGTACCTATCACAGTAAAGTCTCGCTGCAACACTAGCGTTGCATCTGCGTTCCCCATAAATGAGGTGCATGTTAGCATATTCTTGTACGGTGTACACGGACATAGCGGCACTGCACAATCACACTATCAAAATTAGTCTAAGGAAAGCAAATGTTGTTTTGACGAGCAATTAAACAGTCCAAATCCAAATCACAAGCGATCAACAGTCCAGTTCACGAATCCAACATTAGTAACAGTACGAAATCAACAAGCGCGAACATGTAAAGATGCGCAGTAAACGAAGGAGTACTGATCGGTATCAAAGTGTGCAATAGCAAGTAAGTGATGTGCTTCATCCATAGCACATACAGCCTGTTCAACCTCTCCTGCCCCGGGATTATGAGCCCCGAGTTGCTTTTTGTCGCACAATGTTAGAAAGACACAGGAAAGATCCACACTTCTTTGAAAAAATTTTATGGTCGGATGAGGCCACATTTAAGAAAGATGGGTACATGAACCTGCATAACTTACACGAGTGGCACGTAGCAAACCCACATTTGATGAAAGAAGATAAATCTCAATATCGCTTCAAGATAAACCATTGGACAGGAATTTTAAATGGTAAAATAATCGGTCCGTTTGAGTTCCCGTTATTAAATGCGCCAACTTTTAAGGTTACTTGCCAAACTCTCGTAGTACATTTTTTTCCAGTACAGCCAGTTAAAGTTGAGCAAAGTTTTACTTTGGAATACTTGGTTGGGAAATAAGAGGCAATTTTTCCTGAACGAGAAAAGTTGGCAGTAAGGTTGAGACACCAGTTTGAAGATGCATTATTTATCATTACATTGTAAAAATAAAATCCAAAAAAAGTTAATATTTGTAGTAACAGGAGTTGACAGACTGCCGTAAGGTGTGAAATTTCTATATCTTTTTCAAAGACCTATAATTTTCAAAACACATACATAAAATTTTTTTAAATATTTTTCTGATAGCTGTTATGACTTTGCCTATCACCCGGTTTCGGCTTGACGTCGACTTCTGGGACACCCTGTATATCAAAAAACAAGAAAAATCATACTAACACTTTTTAATAGAGCGCGTTATTTATTACAAAAAATAAAGTATTTCGGTTCAGTTTTTGTCGACAAGGCGGAACTTTTCCGAAAAAATAGTAAAAAATGCAAAATACACGGATACATTTTTGTTTGACAGGTAAACGGATGGGCATACCCATGTTTGATAAGAAAACATAATCTGACTGCCTGACGATACTTGTAAAATAAAGGCCAAGTTTTTTAATTTATGGAGATTTGTACCTTATTATTACTGCTGGATGAGTTTCACGAAGTGTCAGAATCTACGATTAACAGTAAACAGATTGTCATTAAGTAGATTACTTCTAACGAGGCGAACTGAACCAAAGCGATGAAAATAGTCGTCCATCTAAAATCCCTTCCTGATGACCTGGGAGTGCAAAGAAAAGTGTAAACATGTAAATAAGTCCAAAATATCTGGTAGACTTTAAAGGCAGTCTTGAAACGTTATATACGTTGTTGGAAAATAAAGCTTCCTAAAACTACATTATTTATTCTTTGTCTGATTATCAGGTGATAATAATAGATTTGCTACGACTGCATATAACCGATTTTGTAATGTTGTTTTAAGAAAAAGTCATAATCAAGTTAAATTGAAACTGATGGTATACGAGGGTGGTCCCAGAAGTACCCGACCCAACGAAGAAAACACAAAATTTTTGTAAAAAAATGTATTTATTTTTCAACATGATCTTCCATACGTTCGATACCCTTTTTATAATAAGAACTGTCTTGTTGCTCAAAATAGCCATTAACTGCCGACATCACTTCTTTATCGTTGAAAAATCTTTGACCACTGAGCCATTTTTTCAAGTTTGGAAACAGAAAATAATCCGAGGGGGCTAAATCTGGTGAATAGGGTGCATGAGGTAGCAATTGAAACTTTAATTCGTTAATTTTGGCCATTGCAATAACGGATTTGAAAAAACACTTTCTTCTTAACCAAATGCGGCCGTTTTTGCTTGATTTCATCGCTCAAATGTTGCAATTTCGCATAATACTTGCCGTTGATAGTTTTACTATTTTCAAGATAGTCAATGAAAATTATCCCACGCGCATCCCAAAAAACGACGCCATAACCTTGCCTGCAGATGAAACCGTCTTCGCCTTCTTTGGAGGCGGTTGTCCCTTTTGTGTCCATTGTTTTGATTGTTCTTTTGTCTCTGATGTGAAGTGATCGACCCGTGTTTCATCCATGGTTATGAAACGATGCAAAAATTCTGCTTTGTTGCTGTGAAACTTCGCTAAACACTCAATTGAAACACATTCACGACACTGTTTTTGCTCGATTGTGAGCAATCGCGGCACCCATCTTGCACACAGCTTTCTCACATCCAAATTTTCAGATAATATGCATAAACTGCACTTTTTGAAATGCCTACTATGTCTGCTAGCTCGCGCACTTTCAGTCGACGATCATTCAGTGCCGCTTTGTGAATTTTCTTCACCATTTCTGGAGTTGTCACCTCATTCGGTCGACCACTGCGATGTTCGTCTTGGCAGCTCATATGGCCTCGTTTAAACTCTTCTACCCAATATTTTACTGTTGTAAACGAAGGAGCAGACTCACCCAGACCCAGTTCAGCTTTTATATTGGTTGGGCTGAGGCGTTTGAAATAAAAGTATTGTACCACATAACGATGACCAATTTTCTCCATTTTCACAAATTCACTGAAAACGTTCAGTATTGATGGCTGCCAAACAAATACTAAACAACGTGGCGTCTTCAAACTTGACACATATGCTTTATAGGTTGCATAATTTCTAATACAATGATATTTTTCAAACAACTATCGTCATCTCTAGGTCGGGCCCGGTACTTCTG
Source organism: Acanthoscelides obtectus (assembly GCA_963669975.1). Classification (NCBI taxonomy): domain Eukaryota; kingdom Metazoa; phylum Arthropoda; class Insecta; order Coleoptera; family Chrysomelidae; genus Acanthoscelides; species Acanthoscelides obtectus. The sequence goes on along the minus strand of CAVLJG010000009.1, from coordinate 3,126,432 downwards.
GGACCACCCTCCCGAGTACCTCAAAATTACAAGTTGAATACAAAACACATTCGAATGTTTTGACAATAAAATTGAAAACTAGTGGTTGTAGTTTTCGTGTCAAAAATGTTCCAGGCTTATCTGGCCAACGAAACCACATACAGAGTGGCCCAACGAAAAGGTCGCACCCCATTTGTGATTCTCCTGGTATATTTTGGAGAAAACGTTCAGGCACGACAATTTTATTTTCTATGGGGACGTCTTTTCGTCTATATCCGTACAATACAGGGTGATCAGAAGATAAAAACATTGCGTTTAGATTTTTAAATGTAAAACCCAATTTCTTTTTAATTTTTAAATTCTCCATGAAGTTTTTAGTAATTTTTGTATAATGAAGTTTATACCTATCTTCAATCATTGTGAAGCTATTTGAGTTTATAGTGAAATTCTAGAAATTGTGATAAGGGATTATATCCGGAAAATAATAATCAATCTAGTTCCTATAGTAATAAGACTACTTTAAAATTAAAAACAAGGCTGCGAGTATTAAAAAAAAACAACGTACAGTTCACACGCATTAAATAAAAATTAAGTTGCTATAAAGGGGTAAGTCAATGTGGTAATAAGTGTGTCCATTTACCTCCATACAATAATAAAGATTTTGTTCGAATATATTCCTCACATTTTCAAGCATATCTTGAGGTATTTGCCTACATTCAGCCGTAATCCGCTGATGAAGATCTTTCCAAATACCCCCCAAAAAAGTAATCTAAAGGACTTAGCTCCGGAGAACTCGGCGGCCACTCGATGAGGCCTCGTCTGTCGATCCACTGATTCGGGAAATGGGTATCCAAAAACTTTCGTATTGACACCACATAGTGCGGTGGTGCACCATCTTGTTGCATATGAATGTAATTTTCATTATATACTAAGTGACATATAAATCCGAACACCCAGTTTAAATGGTTTTATTTTAATAAAATTTTGTATAAGTACTTAATGAAGCATAATAAGTAAATGATAAAAATTTCAAAATGATTGCACTGCTTTAAAGCCCTTTGACCTTTAATAATGTGTGGATGCACCCTGATGTGCTACGCATTCTCCAACGCGCCTAGGCATGCTTCTGATCAGGTGGTCAATGTCCTCCTGTGGTATCTCATTCCAGGCAACCACCAACTCCTCTCGAAGTGCTTCTAGAGTCTGAGGAGGACGTTGCAAATTGAGCAATCTCCTACCCATCATTTCCCACACGTGCTCAATTGGAGATAAGTCGGGAGATCTTGGTGGCCATGGTAACAATGTGACATCATTATGTTGAAAGAAGTCTATTGTGACTCTTGCAACATGTGGTCGGGCATTATCTTGTTGGAAAGTTGGATCTGCCAGGGTGTCAAGATAGGGTAAAAGATGGGGTTCTAGAACTCCGTGGATATAACGCTGCGCATTCATGTTACCTCTGATGAAGATTAAAGGTGACCTGGAACCATAAGCTATAGCACCCCAAACCATAACTCCAACAGTGTGATGAACATGTCTTTCAACAAAAAACTGTGGATTCCGCTTTTCACCACGTCGCCTTCTAACCCTGGCACGACCATCGTGCATGCCTAAACAAAATCGAGACTCGTCACTAAAGACAATACTGTTCCATTCCTGATCCCAGCGTGACCGTTGTCTGCACCACTCAATGCGATTACGTCGGTGTTCTCGAGTTAAAGGAAGGACGCAGTGTGGCCGGTATGAAAACAAGCCAAAACTTCTCATTCGTCGGTAAACACTTCGCATGCCAATAGGTCTTCCGTGTTCTCCAAACCATTCATTTGCAATGGACCTCCTAGTGGAGAAACGGTCCCTTAAGGCCAATAATCTTAGGCGGCGATCTTCACGGTCTGTTGTTCTACGGCGGCGTCCAGTGCCCCTTGCTCTTTGCGTACGGCCTTCTCGAAGCCATGCCTGGCAACACCTAACCACAGTGTCTACACTTCTTTGCACTCTAACTGCAATTGCCCGAAAAGAAAGTCCAGCTTCCCGAAGTCCCACTATACGGCCCCTATCAAACTCACTAAGTTGACGAAATCGTACAGGTCTCCGTACTCTAGGCATCGTAACCGATCGTAAAGGATGTCAAGAACCAAAATCCGCCAACGTTGATTCTTTACTGCGGCTGAAATATTCATTTTTAGAGCGTTAGTGAATTAAAAAAAAGCAGTATAAAAACCGAAATGTCCAACTGATAAGGCTGAAAATTTTTTCACTTGTTATTTACAGTAAGATAAATACATTCACCAACTTTTATTAAAATAAAACCATTTAAACTGGGTGTTCGGATTTATTTGTCACTTAGTATATGTACGTGAATATTTAAAAGTTAATTTTTCTTTGACGTGCTGGCTTGAAGATTCGGATCTTCATTTTGGTACCAGTCGTACTTTTGGAAACTATGAATTGCCTTTGAAATTTGTCGTTTACCCTTCAGAAAATGAAACATTGCAATACATTAAAGCTTGTGTAGACTTGCGTAGTGGCTTCCAGAGTAGATATCTTCAACTGCGATTTTTCAGAACTACAATTCGTTATTAATATTTGAGAATAACCTCTCAATAACGCTCTGGCCCCAGGCAAACAAAAACTCACATAAAATTTTTATATTTTTCAATGCATTTTCTGTTTGGAAAACTTCGATCCATCGATCTCCAGTAGAAATATTTATTAAATTCCAGTCAGCAATTTTGTTTTCTGTAACGTTCGTTTGTATTGACCTTCATCGAACAGTTCGTCCTGATTCAATACCGGACCTATGTAATCCTTAAAAGCCTCACACGAGGATAAAATATGCGCCCAAGAAACTGGACTTCGCAGGTTAGCCCATCCAAAAAGCTTAAGTTCACTTAAATTTTTACTCCAATTTTTCAGTTTACGAATCAAGCTGAAAATTTTATCATTTTACTAGTAAGTGACACTGAACACATATGCTAAAAATTATTCAAATCGGATAAAGATACTTAGGCGTTTACTGTGCTGTCTTCCACATTTTCAAGTTTTAAAAGTGACTCTATCACTTTAAGCGGTAAAAAGTACATTTAGGTGTACTCGATAAAACTTTTAAAGGACAGAATAGTACGGAGTTCGAAAAGAAAGCACTGACCTACTAAAAAAAAGTACATATGGTCACCCTAGGCATAACCGATTCCGAAGCGATGACACGCAGTTTCCAAGGCAAAAAGCATACAGGCGCCTCCCGTGACAGGCCGTTTTATTTAGAAAACGTGTAATCACCTAGATTTCTCTCTGATCTCGCCTCGTATCTCCCGTATGATTCACCGTTGTTCCTTCCAGATGCCACCTGTTGCATCCACGAGCCGCCCTAATCTGTCCGGTAGTCAAAGGCGTTTGTCGTTGTGACAAAGCCGTCCCGCCACCCTTAGGCAGCCCTACGACGCCTCGGAGGCCCCCTGCGGCCTACCCTATCGCCGTAATCGGGTGCCCACCGGACAGGTGCGTCGAGAGGGGCCCCCGCTTGCCGCCTGCCCCGCTACGCAGCGGACTGTTCGACGCTCCGGTCGCCGCCGTCGGACGAAATCTTCGCGAGCACAGGCGGAGGTGAGGGGATTCTACAGGAGGCGCGCCGCAGGAGAGATTTTGCAGGTGAGTCGGTTTTACTGTATTTTTTTAATAATAATGTTTATCCTCACAAGGTACAGTTCGTTAAAACTAAAAGTAGTATGAATGACTGAACAATGTTGATACTACCCAACTAGCATTTTCTTAAAGTAGGCTACCACCTAAGAAAAAGTTACATATATTTGTCAAGTTTAGTAATTATACTAGGGCCCAATTTCACCGAAATTAATATTATGGACCGATGGGAAAATACCGTATCGAAATGCAATTTGACGGAAGCTGTTAAAGGTCGCTGAGTATCAGTGATTTCTATTAAAATATTGAATAAAATCTTCAAAATTCGATTGTATTATAAACAAGACCAGTCTTTGATTCCAACATGATGCTTTTGTACAGAGAAAACAGGACAACTTTCATGTATTTTGATTTTACATTTAACTATCAGTTATCCCCAAAGCCAGTGGGAATGCGGCAAATAACACTGGACAACAAATTTTAGTTTTTTAATTGTATGTTGTGGGAAAAGTGCACTTCTTTGTTAATTTTGGGGCGCTGAATCCAAAAATGACAATGAAATAAAAAAAATAGTTGCGGTTTAGAAAAAAACTTTTTATTTTTGAGGATATATTAAAAAAGCATCTCTACCAAGGGTCCAACACTAGTTTGCAAGCATGGAAGGATTCCACTTTCCCTGGTACCTTTTTTCCATTGTTGAAATATCCTGATGAAAACGTTCGCCGTGCTCATCACTTACGGCTCCGCAATTGTCAGGAAAAAGGTCCAGGTGTGAGTGTAGGAAATGTATCTTAAGAGACATATTACAGCCCATCTTTTGATACGATGACAGCACATTTTTGACAAGGGTTTTATAGTTGTCAGCTTTTCTATTTCCCAAGAAAATTAATGACCACCAGACGGAAATCATTCCAAGCAGTTTTTTCAATACCTGATAAAGTGTTTTCAAACTGTGTATCTTTCAAAATATTTCGAATCTGTGGCCCAACAAAACTACCTTCTTTAACCTTTGCCTCGCTTAGTCTTGGAAATTTCTGACGCAGGTATAGAAAAGCTGACCCATCTCTATCTAATGCCTTGACAAAGTTTTTCATTAGGCCCAACTTGATATGCAGTGGTGGTAATAATTTTTTTTTCGAATCTACTAATGGCATATGCTGTACATTTTTTTGACCTGGCTCTAGGAATTGACGAACAGGCCAGTTTTGTCTGGTGTAATGAAGTGCCTTTGCCCGACTGTCCCATTCACACAAAAAACAGCAAAACTTTGTGTAGCCTAGCTGCAGCCCAAGTAAAAGTGCAGCAACTTTCAAATCGCCACAAATATGCCATTGGTACTCATCGTATTTTATGCATGTCAATAGGTACTTCATATTGTCGTATGATCCTTTCATGTGAACTGCATACCCTACAGGAAGAGATGGTAAAATATTTCCAATATGCAATAACACTGCGTTTAAACTCAATGTCGAACTGTCTATAAACAATCTCCATTCTTCTGGTTTATAGTTTATATTTAAAGCCGCCAGTAAGCCATTAATGTTACTGCAGAAAACCAAGTTATTCTCTATATTGAAAAATGGTTCTAAGTCTTTGTGGCGTTTACGAAAAACACATACCGAAACATCGTCTTCTAACAAGTTCCACTGCTGCAGTCTTGATCCAAGTAACTCTGCCTTACATTTTGGAAGTTCTAAATCTCTTACAAGATCATTTAATTCTGACTGTGTTATTTTGTGCGGTTGGTGGTATGACGTGCTCGGTATAAAATCAGGATCTCTTGACGTTGATGGCATATCTTCTTCCTGACGAATCACTCGATCGCCATGATCTGATTCGTTTTCTGATTCGCAAGTGTAGGATTCTGGGGGTGTTGGAATAGGATTTTCGTCACTGTGAGGCACAGGTCTCATCGCAGATGGTATGTTTGGGTAGTTAATAACCGATTTTTTTTTCTTGAACATACCTGTGGCTTGTCCAACACAAGGTACCATGCAAAAGTAACAATCATTAATATGATTTGAAGGCTCTCTCCAAACCATTGGGACAGCAAAGCGCATAGACTGTTTTTTGCCATTTAACCAGCTCCTCAGACTTGAAACACATGTATTACAGCAGATGTGGGGTGCCCACTGTTTGTCTTGATCACCTACCTAGTTTACAACCGAAATAAAGCTGATATGCCTTTGTTATTAGTGGAGTAATAGACCGTCTCTGAGACGCAGAAGTCACATCACCACATACGTAACAAAACTGATCTGGATTGTTTGCACACTTTCGAGACATCTTGCATGAACGCTGTCAGCCAACTGAGGAAAAAATGGCTAATATAAAACAATATAATGTACACGTATGTATAACGTAACACAATCATGCCGATTACATCATCTTTCCTTGCCGAATATAAAAATGTAGCACGTGCATTCTTGTGAATTACAGTATATTAACACTGTCACAGCAGGAACACATATAATTACCGTATCTCTAAAACTTGAACTAATATTGAAACAATAAGTTTCATTCCGGTTTTAGCACATTAAAAATAGTAATAATTTGTCGATTTTATTTAGGATAGTTTTTGGCTGTTGATCAGTGTAATAGGTCGATTTTCTAGCTGTTAAATTTGGCAACAGATTTGGACGTTTTTTAATGCATGGCAATCTCGAATTTGCTAACTTCAATATACTGAGTGTTATCACTACATACCTGTTGAATAGTGTTGATTTGTCTGTATTTTGCAAGAAAATAGAATATAAAATACATTCCACCTAATTCCTCATCTTCCTTTACATCATAATAGTAATCATTTATTAATTTATGGGTTAATGAATTTCTTCAAAGCAATAAAAACATTATGTCCTCTCCATCCGAAAACACAGATAATATGTGTAAGACGTGTCAATCTCTACATCTCCCTGATGCATAATGCAATTACTATGAACATAGACAAAAAATGTTTCACAAATAATAATGTTAATTGTTGGATTGTCTTTTTGACTGGCGGGGATATCTATCTGTCACTCGCAGGGTTGCCAAATCTAACAACGATCACGTCCCGTGATGGAGGGTGCGACATGAATCTTTTACATTTGCTGGTTTTGACTTCAAAGTAGGAACACAAATATAGTACTTATGACTACAGTCAAAGATTCCCTCTTCCATTGTATGTTGGCTGGGGAGAATCACTAAACTGAATCCAAATTCAAGATGAGATGTAAATAATAACAGTTAACGCGTGATCTCTTGGTAACCAGGCCTCTTATTTTTCAATTCGCCATTAAATTTCAAGCGGTCGCCTGGCGGAATAATGCGCGCGGCAGGGGCAGGGCAGGCAGAGTTGCACTCAGGCCACCGTCCGTCGCGTGTATCACTGCGTGCTCGTGTTTTCGTATTCACCTTGCTTGGTTGTTGCTGTTGTTGTTGTTAAGTGTATTTGAGTAATTCGTTTCTGTTAAATACTGTCATCTTTGTTTTACAACACGTTGGTGGTAGTCCATCATTCGGAGGTAGCCCTGAATGCGGCCCTGTACGCCGTCCTTGCTTTTGGCAATCACGCATCCATTCTATCTTGGGTGTAAATACACTATAGTTGCGTTCGGCACTTGAAAAGGCTTTAAGTGTAAAAAGGCGAACCTTAATGGTATTACCAATGTAGCCAAAAATGCTGGAAATAGCCAGCTGACAAGTGGAGACAAAATGCAGAAAATCGCTAAGTGGCAAAAGTGTTGTTTTGTCCAGATGATGAGTGACTCAGTCGCGACTAGGATAGTGATGGGACATCTTATTCATACTGATCGGTGCACGAAAATAACTGAATGGCTCAGCACACTGCAAGTGATTTTTCTCAGGTACCAAAAGGAACTAAGGAACAGTCAGATAAGAATTCCATCTGACACGCATGAAACATCTGTCGAATCAGGATTAAGTGTTGTATGAAAATGTTTTATTGATATCGATGAATTTCTAGAACATCCAAAGGTCTGAAGAATCTTTGAAAGATTTGAAAATCTCCAGAAAATATATAAACATAGCCAACAGTCAAGCAAGTCAAAAATCTTTCGGAAGCAAGTATCGAGAACCACAAGCTTCAGGGGCGCGGGGGAAAGTGGAAAATCTCTGACATGTGAGTCAGATTGAAGTGAGATGATGGTCAAAATAGAAACTACTGAAATCAGCCTTGTGTGGTCTAAACTGTCAAATATTACCAAGCTATTCAATCGCGTTTTCTTTCTGTGAAGCCAGTGTTGGACTGGTGCATATTCCAAATTCTTATAACAGAACCAATTTATATATTCATTTTTTTTTGGTGCGCATTTTGAACTAGTGTTTCACTCAGTGTAGAAACATACAGAACTTGAAGCAACTCGGGCTGGTGTTGTCTACTGTCTGCCTCGATTTCCATCTTTGAATGCAGCCGTGCTATTTTTACTATTATTTTCGATGATTCATCATAGTAACACGGAAAAGGACAAAGAAACGAAAAATATGCTTAATTGACAGATTACTGCAAGCGACACGACATGAGAGTTGTTTAACGTTGTTTTAAGAGCAACTTCAGGATCAAAGGTATTAACTAAGATATAGTATTTTAAACACAAAAACTGTGCGTTACTTTTTTCAGAAGAAAACACTATATCTCTGAGCCACAGAAGCAAAGCGAATTTCAGGCTTTCGATTCTCCCATCACTAGTGAGATGAAATGACAATTTGTCCCGCCTTGGATTACTTGAAATAGTGATGTGCTTTCTAGTTCTTTGCATTAAGTTGCATTCAGTTCTAGGAACTGGTTCGTGAACAAACTACTTTATGCAACAATACCACAAAAAATATATGTAGCGAAACAGAGCAGATATTCCAGTCTGTCGGTCGAGATAACGTAAAAACGATTCAATTCATATCTTTCAGCCATTCCAATGCATTCCACTGACTGCAAATGTATCCTCCCATCACTAACATTGTGAGATACTAATTTCAAATGTGAATTCTTCTTTGGTCTATGTTCCAACGTTGTCTATGTTTTGTGGTCACTTGTCACTTGTTGTTTTGAGCTGGTTGTGTTATTTCTGAAAAATGGATTTTCGGAATAAAAAGTGTTCCCTCAAAGATCTTTCTTGTGCAGAATTACATATTACACTGTGGTGTACAGTTAAATCTGCACTAACCCCGAAATACGTGGTTATGTTGAGTGTACCATGTACCATCACCGATTGTGTGACTGATAACACTGATATCAAAATAAAAATAATTATTATTATTACAGCAGACGCTCGATAATGTAAACTAATTTAATCCAAGTGTGGTTCACATTATCGAAATGTTTACATTAGCGAACGTGATTTATATATTTGATTTATTAAAAGAAACGTTTAATACATACTATTTATAACAAAATAAACAAATATTTTAACAGTGATAAGTATTTTTTTAATTAGAAGAAAAATAATTAACAATTTTTGTCTGTGTAAATTTGCGCTTAGCATTGTCTTCCAATGCCTGCGCCCATAATTTACGAAGAACTAAAATATCAGTGTATGAAACTTCTCTTCTTTCAGCCCAATCTAAAGCTTGGTTAAAAACTTGTATAGCTTGCGCATCAGTCACTACACTTCTGACTTCAATGGGATAGTTCTCATCATCCTCACTGTCCATATCCTCCTCCTTATCAGCATCATTCGTCTGCTTATCTTCGTTCCATAAATTAATATCAGCAGGAGTACAAACAATGTTGGGATTCACTGTTTTCAATAAATCAACAACATCCAATGACACACTAATAACATTATCATTATTGGATCGCAAACGTTCTCTAATTACGCTTAAGGGGACATCGTCTTCTTCATCATCTTCATTATTGGTACAAAAGAGATTGTTCCAACATTTTTGAATAGTTTGCTGGTTAAGTTCATTCCAGGCCATATGTAAATCTAAAACAGCTTCTCGTAATGTTACTTTTTTTAATGCCTCAGATAAGTTTTCAGGATTCTTTGATAAGACAGACGAAAGTAGAAACTTCCTATAGTATAGTTTGGTGAGTCTTATTATATTCTGGTCCATCGGTTGAATTAACGGTGTTACGTTGGGCGGCATGTACATGACGAAAATTGACCCATACCTGCTAATCAGTTGTTGCTCGGGAGGATGACTTGGTGCATTATCCAATAGTAACAACGCTTTTATTGGAAGCTTCTGTTGTTTTAGGAAACCTTTTACCTACAAATTGAAAACACATCTTCAAATTATGAATAGAGCATTTGTGATAATTGATTGTCATACCTGAGGGACAAAGCACCTGTGGAACCATTTCAGGAATATACTGCTAGTCATCCAAGCGGTTTTTGAACAATCATAATCAACAGGGATATTAACATTTTTAAAAGAGCGCAGATTTTTTGCTTTCCCAATTACCAGTGGCTTTATTTTGTGTGAACCATTAGCATTAGTGCAGGCTAGAAACGTTATTCGTTGTTTCTCCGGCTTTTTTCCCGGGGCAGATTTTTCAAATGATGCAGCATAGGTTTTCTCTGGTAACATTTTCCAATAAAGGCCACTTTCATCTGCGTTTTAAATTTGTTCCATTCTTATCTAGCTCGGTAATTGTTTTCATCAAGTTTTCTTTGAATAGTTGCACTACTTGTGGTTAGGCTCATAATTTTTCACCAGATATAGACAGCAGTCGAATTCCATATCTTGTTTTGAATCGTTGTAGACAGCCATCACTAGCTACGAAATTTTCAGTTTCTTTCAGTTTTTTATTTAACAGTCTCGCTCTCTGTTTAAGTACTTCGCCACTAACTGGGACATGATTTTCCCGTTGTCTTAAAAACCACTTATACAGGGAATTTTCCATTTTAGGTGGCTTCGCATTTTTTAAAGTTTTTCTTTTTCCCGGACTTCCAAATGTATTGCACGTTATTTGTAAAATTTGAGTTTTCATACGCGTAATTTTACAGATTGTTGCTTTCGATACTCCATATTTGTTTGCTAACTGTGTCACTCCCGCACCTAGTGCAACTTCGTCTATGATTTTCACTTTCTCACTCAACTTTAAACACTTTCTTTTATAGGATGTGGATGCCATAGTCGTAAAATATATTAAAGCGTGCAATGTATTCACTTAAGTTCAAAAATGAAATACATACGTAAGTATAAACGTATCCTAAACGATCATACGACTGACCGAGTTTGTCGTATTTTATCGCAGAGGTGAATCCCCTACACTCTACATCATAAATCGGAGACTCCCCGACGCCCGACATAAATCATCGATACTTCAGCATTTTACCGTCGCGCTGTTTCCGTGCGCCGAGAGTTGTTTTATCGAGCGTTCCGTTTGATCCTATAGAACGAAGTTTGTGTTTACATTAGCGCAAGTTTTCATTATCCCGTGTTTACGTTATCGAGCGTCTGCTGTATTACTATAATGGTTACCAAAGCTGACCAACAATATTGGTGATCCGCAAGGCTTGATTTCGGTAACCCAAGCACGGCACTATGTCCAATCATAACCAGTAGTAGGTTTGAGTCCATTCTTTTCACGAGTTAACCCAGAATGTTGGTCATGTTCTTTTCTCGCCAAAAAGTCCTGCATCATGATCGAGCAAAATCTTCCCACGGCTCTCCGCAGTGCAGCAGGTTTCCAGCGAAAGCATCTTGCCGAGGATATTAAATCTCTTGGCGCTGCTTTAACAAAGTTACAATGTAACAAATTCCCGCGTATATATAAACAATTGCCGGTGACCGCACGGCCTACGGCGGCGAGTCTTCTTCTTTTAAAAATGAGCCGCTGCTTCTGTGCTACCAGCCTGCAGTCGTTCGCTCGTTGCGAGTCAGCAGCAACCCACTAACTGCATACCCATTATCGCATACATCAACAATGACATACGATACGTGAAACATGAAAGAGTTAAGGACGCGCCAGCCGCGGCGAACGATGCATCGATTTACCGGTGGAAATTGAGGAAGCGACGACGGAACGATGACGAAATTGGCGTACGTTTGGAAAACTGGCGTCGATTTCGTATATCTCATGCAATTTTTAGTGCAGGACCGAATCTACGAGCCCCTTCCCACTTCAGTTGGCCCACTTCAAGATTTGTACCAAAATATGCCTTTATAAACTAAACATGATGAAACTATATACTTCTAAAACAATTTATTTTCTCAAAAATATTTTAGATACACTCTAGTTGTAAACAATACATATTTGAAATAACTTAGACCTATAACTAATATAACATTTGAACAAATAAACAATGTGCGAATAAATGCGCGAAGTTAAGAAAGCAACAATTGAAAGATTACCATTGGGTAACATCACCTTCATTTTTTATTACGGCTGAAATTCTTTGGGGCATAGTGTTAACCAAGTTTTGGCAAACATTTGGTGTATAACAATCCCATATTCCTTGAAGCTTTTGTTTCACTTCGGTGATTGTACCAGCAGGATGTTGACGTAGCACCTTTTTCATCTCATGCCACAAAGTTTCAAAAATTGACAGATCTGGACTGCTAGAAACCCATTTCAAAAGTGGTACATTATTTTCTTCCATCCATTTTATAGCCTTTTTTGAGGTGTGACACGCTGCACCATCTTGCTGAAACACAAAATCTTGACCGGATGTCGAACATTCTTCCATCACTGGTAAAAGCGATTCTTCTAAAATTGCCAAATATTTGTATCCACATTTCCATCAATAAAATGAAGTTTTCCTACTCCTTTTAATGACATATTGCCCCAGACCATAATGGATGCTGGAAATTTCACTTCTTTCTTCATACAGTCAACATGGAATGCTTCATTATTTTGGCGAATAACTCTACTGCGACTGTCACCAACACAAACTTCGAATCGGGCCTCATCACTCCATTGTATTGCACACCATTGTTGAGGTGTCCATTGTCTATATTCTTTAGCCCATCTAAGCCGGTTTTTCTTTTGCAGTGGAGTTAATAGTGGCTTTTCTTTGGCCTATAAACAAGTTGTGCAACTTTAGGGTTTTTACTTCACTTTTTTTTATAAGAAGACTTACCTTGCAAGTGCTAAATCCCAGTTTGTGGGCCTCTCTATGAGTTGTGGACCTCGAAATTCTCCTTCCAACAGCGTTACTCCACATAGCACTTAATTGTAAATAATTGGCATGCTTGTTTTTCACGATTATTCTTCTTAATGCTCTTCGGTCGGCATTTGTGATATTACTTTATTTCACATATCGTGGCTTAAAATTAACTGAAACAGTTACGTTATATCTTCTAACAATATTTCTCACACTGTACCGCGATAAGTCTAACAAAGTTGCAATTTCTGAGTTTGATTTCCCAGAATTAAATAATTTAGTTATCAGTAACCCAATTTTCTCAATAATAACCTTTCCTCTACCCATTTTGAAAACCTCAACTACCCAGAACTATTTTAAACGTATTCTGACAGCTGTGATTAATAAAAACAATTGTCATGGCTTTTATTTTGCACAGCCACCTATGCGTTATAGACTTATTTTGCATTGAAATGAAAATAGGTTGATATGCTGTAATTGCAACATGTGTTATTTTTATGCTGCAAATTTGATTAGGGAGTGATAAAGTTGGTGTTTTCTACAATATATTATCAGAATATTCATTGTTAATATTTTAAACCTGTAACACCCAGCTACATTTTTATTATTTGTGTTTGATATATATATATATATATATATTTATATATACAGGGTGACGCATCGAAAACGAAACAGACGCATTTACTAGCAGCTCAGTTTTTTTTTTTTTTTTTGGAAAAACGCTCAGACAGATTTTGTTTTCGAGGGGTCACAAGTTTGGCAAAAAATCACGTTAAAGGTCTTTCAGTTCCCTTTATAATGATATAAATTAATGTACTTCAGTACAGTAGTTTTGAAGATTTGTTGATTTAAAGCTTAAAATAGACTTTAATAGGTACATCAGATTAGTTTGTACTACTTTCAGAAGAAATTTGACTAAAAGAACTTACTTAATAAGTAAATGCCCATGGTTTGTTTATTATTTTGTTGTTGAAAATAGCTATTGGAGCGTTTTTTTGTGACCAAAAAGTTATTTCTTGAAGAAACTTAAGGAAATATCTCGTACTTATTTTAAATAGGAATTTATTACATAGTTTGCGATTGTTTTGACCAAACTTTGTTGCTAAAATAACTTGTAACGCTTTATTAAATAAATTAACCATGGTATATTCCACAGCAGAAAGAGTTAAAATTATCGAGATATTTTTCGGAAATAATCAGTGCGCTAATAGAACAGCAGAAATATTTAATGAGCGACATGAGAACAGTAACGTGCATCGAAAATATGTTCTAGATCTTGTAGCTAAATTTCGGGAAACTGGGTCAGTCGCCAATAAAAAACGCAACATTCTCTATAAGGAGCGAAGCAATAGAAGTGGGGTTTTAGGGCAAGCTTATGTAGATCCTACGTTAAGTACCCGCAAATTGGAGACTGTGTGTGGTGTTAGTCGACGTACTGTTCAACGGATTCTAAAAGCCCATAGTTTTCATCCGTATAAAATTCACCTGGTACAAGAACTTAATGAAGACGATTTTGATCGGCGATTACAATTTTGTGAAGATATGAGTGAACGAACTATAAACGATGAACATTTTCTATTCAACACTTGCTTTTCCGACGAATGTTCCTTTTTCTTAAATGGCGTAGTAAATCGCCATAACTGCCGATATTGATCTGATTCTAATCCTAGAATTTATCATGAGGTTCCTTTTTTCGAACCTGGAAATTTGACCGGTGAAATGTATTTGGAATTACTGGAAGACGCCATAGATCCTGCATTAACAGCCATAATTGAAAATCAGAATGATCGGCGGTACATTGCGAATAGGTTGATGTTCCAACAGGATGGTGCCCCACCACATTACGCATTACGTGTTCGACAATATTTGGATCAGACGTTTCCAGATCGATGGAGTGGTAGAAGAGGTGCCATTGAATGGCCCCCAAGATTGCCAGATTTATCACCTTTGGATTTCTTCATGTGGGGTCATTTAAAAAGCAAAATCTATGCTACTCAGCCAACATCATTAGAAGACCTGCGACAAAGAATTGTGAAGAGCGCCTTCAAATTACTCCTCAAATATTGCAAAATGTGCGGCAAAGTTTTGACCAAAATCTTTATTATTGCATGGAGAGTCATGGTGGCCATTTTCAACATTTACTTGCCTAACGGGTCAGTTCATTCTTCATTTTTAAATTACTTTGCTGCCAAATGTATTGATTGATTTAAGCTTTAAATCAATAAATCTTCTAAACTACTGAACTGAAGTACATTAATTTTATATCATTATAAAGGGAATTGAAAGACCTTTAAAATAAGGTATCACTCCTTTCCCCCCCTTTCCATTTAAGATTTTGGGGGTGGTGTCACCCCCGTTTAGGGGGCTGCACGTGCTAACGTGATTTTTGGCCAATCTTGTGTCCCCCTCGAAAACAAAATCGCCGGGGTTGAGCGTTTTAAAAAAAAACTGAGCTGCCAGTAAATGCGTCTGTTTCGTTTTCGATAAGTATATACAAGGTGTCCCAGAAGTCGACCTCAAGCCGAAACCGGGTGATAGGCAAAGTCATAACATCTATCAGAAAAATATTTAAAAAAATTTTATGTATGTGTTTTGAAAATTATAGGTCTTTGAAAAAAATATAGAAATTTCACACCCTACGGCAGTCTGTCAACTCCTGTTACTACAAATACTAACTTTTTTTTGATTTTATTTTTACAATGTAATGATGAATAATGCATCTTCAAACTGGTGTCTCAACCTTGCTGCCAACTTTTCTCGTTCAGGAAAAATTGCCACTTATTTCCCAACCAAGTATTCCAAAGT
Organism: Acanthoscelides obtectus; assembly: GCA_963669975.1. Classification (NCBI taxonomy): domain Eukaryota; kingdom Metazoa; phylum Arthropoda; class Insecta; order Coleoptera; family Chrysomelidae; genus Acanthoscelides; species Acanthoscelides obtectus. Next base: position 3,110,956 of record CAVLJG010000009.1, on the reverse strand, counting down.
AAAACTTTGCTCAACTTTAACTGGCTGTACTGGAAAAAAATGTACTACGAAAGTTTGGCAAGTAACCTTAAAAGTTGGCGCATTTAATAAGGATTCCAAAATGGTATAACACTTAGAAGATTACTCGTTAACTTATGCACAATTTTTATTTGAAGAAAAACATGAAAATTTTTCAAAGTTTCCTAATTAAACAGCGATTATGAAAACGCACCAGGACCCTTAAGGATAACTGTTTGCACAACAGTGGGCGTCAAAATGCTGCTGATGATGATTTACCTTTACAGCAAATGCTCAAACTGTTTTCCTTCAGCCGCAATACACGCTCGACATCTTCTTAAAAAAGATCGGGTTATTAAACGAGCGAATCCACGGTTATTAACAAACTCAGCTGCTTCCAATAGTCTTTGCCGCAGCTCAGCTACATTTTGAATCGGCTTGAAATACACTTTCTCTTTTACAGTTCTCCAGTAAAAAAAATCTAACGGATTCAAATCTGGTGACCGGGCTGGCCACGGTATTGTACCAGACCGCCCTATCCATCTGCCTGGAAAGTTTTGATCGAGATACTCTCTCACTGAGAGTGCATAGTGCGCTAGGCAGCCATCATGCTGAAACCACACGTCCCTGTAAAATACTCGGTGACACGTCCTCCAATAAATTTTCTAAATGATTTTGCAAAAAACCTAAATAAACCTCAGCAGTCAAAGTATCTGGGAACTCAAACGGACCGATTATTTTACCATTTAAAATTCCTGTCCAATGGTTTATCTTGAAGCGATATTGAGATTTATCTTCTCTCATCGAATGTGGGTTTGCTACGTGCCACTCGTGTAAGTTATGCAGGTTCATGTACCCATCTTTCTTAAATGTGGTCTCATCGGACCATACAATTTTTTCAAAGAACCGTGGATCTTCCCTATGTCTTTCTAACATTGTGCGACAAAAAGCAACTCGGGGCTCATAATCCCGGGGCAGAAGAGCTTGAACACGCTGTACGTGGTATGGATGGAGCACGTTTTTTTGCAAGATTCTATGGGCTGTACTTTTGGGCACACCTGTTTTTAGTTCTATTGCACGCACTGAAGTACTCGGGTCTTCTTCGAAAGCTCCTAGCACCACGTCTTCGTAAGGAAGGAAAGATCTTCCCTCACCGTGTGATTGGTTTGGTAGTTGGCCCTCCGAGAACAGCAAGCGATGCACATTTGTGAACACTCGATGATCTGGATGACGAGCTGCATTCGGGTACCTCTCACAGTAAAGTCTCGCTGGAGCACTAGCGTTGCATCTGCATTCCCCATAAATGAGGTGCATGTTAGCATATTCTTGTACGGTGTACACGGACATAGCGGCACTGCACAATCACACTATCAAAGATAGTCTAAGGAAAGCAAATGTTGTTTTGAAGTGCAATTAAACAGTTCAAATCCAAATCACAAGCGATCAACAGTCCAGTTCACGAATCCAAAATTAGTAACAGTACGAAATCAACAAGCACGAACATGTAAAGATGCGCAGTAAACGAAGGAGTACTGATCGGTATCAAAGTATGCAATAGCAAGTAAGTGATGTGCTTCTTCCATACCACATACAGCGTGTTCAACCTCTCCTGCCCCGGGATTATGAGCCCCGAGTTGCTTTTTGTCGCACAATGTTAGAAAGACACAGGAAAGATCCACAGTTTTATGGTCGGATGAGACCACATTTAAGAAAGATGGGTACATGAACCTGCATAACTTACACGAGTGGCACGTAGCAAACCCACATTTGATGAGAGAAGATAAATCTGAATATCGCTTCAAGATAAACCATTGGACAGGAATTTTAAATGGTAAAATAATCGGTCCCTTTGAGTTCCCAGATACTTTGACTGCTGAAGTTTATTTGGATTTTTTGAAAAATCATGTACAAAATTTATTCGTGGACGTGCCACTGAGTATTTACAGGGACATGTGGTTTCAGCATGATGGCTGACCACCGCACTATGCACTCTCAGTGAGAGAGTATCTCGATCAAAACTTTCCAGGCAGATGGATAAGGCGGTCTGGTACAATACCGTGGCCAGCCCGATCACCTGATTTGAATCCTTTAGATTTTTTTAGTGGGGAACTGTAAAAGAAAAAGTGTATTTCAAGCCGATTCAAAATGTAGCTGAGCTACGGCAAAGACTATTGGAAGCAGCTAAGTGGATTCGCTCGTTTAATAACCAGATCTTTTTTAAGAAGATGTCGAGCGTGTATTGCTGCTGAAGGAAAACAGTATGAGCATTTGGGGTAAAGGTAAATCATCATCAGCAGCATTTTGACGCCCACTGTTGTGCAAACAGTTATCCTTAAGGGTCCTTGTGCGTTTTCATAATTGCTGTTTAATTAGGAAATTTTGAAAAATTTTCATCAGTTTTTTTTCAAATAAAAATTGTGCATAAGTTAACGAGTAATCTTCTAAGTGTTATACCATTTTGGAATCGTTATTAAATGCGCCAACTTTTAAGGTTACTTGCCAAACTCGCGTAGTACATTTTTTTCCAGTACAGCCAGTTAAAGTTGAGCAAAGTTTTACTTTGGAATACTTGGTATGGAAATAAGTGGCAATTTTTCCTGAACGAGAAAAGTTGGCAGTAAGGTTGAGACACCAGTTTGAAGATGCATTATTCATCATTACATTGTAAAAATGAAATTCAAAAAAAGTTAATATTTATAGTAACAGGAGTTGACAGACTGCCGTAGGGTGTGAAATTTCTATATCTTTTTCAAAGACCTATAATTTTCAAAACACATACATAAAATTTTTTTAAATATTTTTCTGATAGCGGTTATGACTTTGCCTATGACCCGGTTTCGGCTTGACGTCGACTTCTGGGACACCCTGTATACTTCTAAATAACCAATACAACAATGGAGTCGATGGTCAAGTAGTTTTTGAGAATTCCTAGTTGTTTATCCCAAAACACCTATTTTCCGGCCATTACCACTAGTTTCCTGAGCAATATACAGGGTTCGTTCAAAATTAAAGAAAAATCCAATATGGTTGGAGGACAAGAGACGAAACGTCATGTTGAAGTTTCAATTATGCATTTGTGTAAAGGAGAAAAAGTGACAATGTCAATGTGTAATTTATTTTGAAATCTCGATACAAATAAAGTCAGGAAAAAAATAAAACGATTTCGGGAAAAATCGTTTTTTTTTTCGTCTCTATTAGGACGCGGCTTTTTGTTAGTTACCTAATCACACAATTTTGCCCCCGTTTAAGCGACTTCGTATCTTGTACCTTTTCCGAGATCCTGGTGAGGCTCGAATTTGAAACGCCCAGTATAATTCGTAACAAATTATAAACGAATAAATCTTCAAGTTTATATGCCTCTCGGTAATCAACCAGTTTGGCTCAATTTTTTTGGAATACTCTATAGATCGACTTGTTAATCCAGCGCCGCGAGACAATTTATCATTATTAACCTGATGAGGCCATCAGCACATACCGATAACCGATACGATCAGATCTGTTGGCTACCTCCGTTCCGATAGCTCAGTTTTTCGAAAAAGAAACGTGTACGCATTATCCGACTTTCGCGATCATTCGCTTAATGAGAGACATAAATATAGAAGTGAGTCCATAAAATAATGCTTAATATCCACCGAAATTCTTATTCCAGTTTTGATTGCGAATCAGCCGAAGTCAAGCGAACCAGTTGCTACACCTACCGATTATAAATAATGCACTTTGTGGTGCTTTTATCTCAGCGAAAGGGAGAAAACGTGCCGACTTATGTTGTCGTTTGGCATTTTGAGTATATGATTATCACTGGACAACAAATTTTAGTTTTTTAATTGTATCTTGTGGGAAAAGTGCACTTCTTTGTTAATTTTGGGGCGCTGAATCCAAAAATGACAATGAAATAAAAAAATTAGTTACGGTTTAGAAAAAAAACTTTTTATTTTTAAGGATATATTAAAAAAAGTAACAAGATTCATATACTTATAAGAATCACTATATGCGCTGTCTTTTTGCTGTTCTTTTATGGATCGTTTCTGGAGCATCTCTACCAAGAGTCCAACAGTAGTCTGCAAGCATGGAAGGATTCCACTTTCCCTGGTACCTTTTTTCCATTGTTGAAATATCCTAATGAAAACGTTCGCCGTGCTCATCACTTACGGCTCTGCAATTGTCAGGAAAAAAGTCCAGGTGTGAATGTAGGAAATGTATCTTAAGAGACATATTACAGCCCATCTTTTGATACGATGACAGCATATTTTTGACAAGGGTTTTATAGTTGTCAGCTTTTCTATTTCCCAAGAAAGTAGTGACCACCAGACGCAAATCATTCCAAGCAGTTTTTTCAATACCTGTTAAAGTGTTTTCAAACTGTGTATCTTTCAAAATATTTCGAATCTGTGGCCCAACAAAAATACCCTCTTTAACCTTTGCCTCACTTAGTCTTGGATATTTCTGACGCAAGTATTGAAAAGCTGACCCATCTCTGTCTAATGACAGAGTTTTTCATTAGGCCCAACTTGATATGCAGTGGTGGTAATAAAATTTTTTTCGAATCTACTAATGGCGTATGCTGTACATTTTTTTGACCTGGCTCTAGGAAGTGACGAACAGGCCAGTTTTGTCTGGGATAAAGAAGTGCCTTTGCCCGACTGTCCCATTCACACAAAAAACAGCAAAACTTTGTGTAGCCTAGCTGCAGCCCAAGTAAAAGTGCAACAACTTTCAAATTGCCACAAATATGAAATTGGTGCCCATCGTATTTTATGCATGTCAATAGATACTTCATATTGTCATATGATTCTTTCATGTGAACTGCATACCGTACAGGAAGAGATGGTGAAATATTTCCAATATGCAATAACACTGCCTTTAAACTCAATGTTGAACTGTCTATAAACAATCTCCATTCTTCTGGGTTATAGTTTATATTTAAAGCCGCCAGTAAGCCGTTAATGTTACTGCAGAAAACCAAGATATTCTCCATATTGAAAAATGGTTCTAAGTCTTTGTGGCGTTTACGAAAAACACATACCGAAACATCATCTTCTAACAAGTTCCACTGCTGCAGTCTTGATCCAAGTAACTCTGCCTTACATTTTGGAAGTTCTAAATCTCTTACAAGATCATTTAATTCTGACTGTGTTATTTTGTGCGGTTGGTGGCATGACGTGCTCGGTATAAAATCAGGATCTCTTGACGTTGATGGCATATCTTCTTCCTGACGAATCACTCGATCGCCATGATCTGATTCGTTTTCTGATTCGCAAGTGTAGGATTCTGGGGGTTTTGGAATATTATTTTCGTCACTGTGAGGCACAGGTCTCATCGCAGATGGTATGTTGGGGTAGTTAATAACCGATTTTTTTTTCTTGGACATACCTGTGGCTTGTCCAACACAAGGTACCATGCAAAAGTAACAATCATTAATATGATTTGTAGGCTCTCTCCAAACCATTGGGACAGCAAAGCGCATAGACCGTTTTTTGCCATTTAACCAGCTCCTCAGACTTGAAGCACATGTATTACAGCAGATGTGGGGTGCCCACTGTTTGTCTTGATCACCTAGTTTACAACCGAAATAAAGCTGATATGCCTTTGTTATTAGTGGAGTAATAGGCCGTCTCTGAGTCGCAAAAGTCACATCACCACACACGTAACAAAACTGATCTGGATTGTTTACACACTTTCGAGACATCTTGCATGAACGCTGTCAGCCAACTGAGGAAAAAATGGCTAATATAAAACAATATAATGTACACGTATGTATAACGTAACACAATCATGCCGATTACATCATCTTTTCTTGCCGAATATAAAAATGTAGCACGTGCATTCTTGTGAATTACAGTATATTAACACTGTCACAGCAGGAACACATATAATTACCGTATCTCTAAAACTTGAACTAATATTGAAAAAATAAGTTTTATTCCGGTTTTAGCACATTAAAAATAGTAATATTTTGTTGATTTTATTTTGGATACTTTTTGGCTGTTGATCAGTGTTATGTATGTGAATTAAATTTCGGATGACTGTGCTTCAGAAATTATGAATGAACATCTGAAATGCAACGATAACAGTATTCGCATAAGGGGCCGTTCAAGTATTACGTGAGCACTATAGGGGGGCGGGGGGTTCTTTACTTTGCTTATTTTGGATGACATGGGGGGTAGGCGAGTATAGATGATGATTACGTCATCGGTCGTTATTTACTTTTTTACACGAATGGCAACCCTCACATTGTCTTTGCTTGAAAACGAAACGCATTTTCAGGGATTCCCGCAAATAATGCATACGTTTAGTGAACAGCGCGCAGTAATTCCCCTACTCGCTTTAGAAAATTTGCTCCACCAGTGTATTGTTTCGTTTGGATACTATGACGAGTAGACGTATTGTAAGCATAGTAAAGTAAGTTAACATTTGTTACCATTGATTCCATTAGCCAAAGTTTAATGTTCAAATAAGATGTCGTTTCACATAGACCAATCCAAGTTATACTAAAAATTGTTTGAAAGTTTTAAAAAATCTCATACAAGTACGAAAGTACAAAATGTACAAAAGTTAGTTAACGAAGTGTGGCGAAATTACAAATTACAAGCAAAATCCGACAAGGAACTAGATATTATTGTATCTAAGAGAATCGAAGAAGAATTGCAAGCGGCGACTAAGAATAAATCCAATCTACTAAATTGTTTTTCTAAGGTGAGTGGCGAAATCATTTTAGGTACCTATGAGTACTAGAAATATTAGAAATCGACAAAAAGTTTCCTTAACTGATTAAACAATATTATGGCCTATCTCAAAGTATAGAGGTAATGTTCATTATATTATAGATTTATTTCTTATGATTGATTCCGTCAATTGGTCACAAAGTACAGGATACTAGTTTTATACATATATACAGAAAACTAACACCCTGTATTTTGTGACCGGAACGAATTGCTCGTTTAAACATAATAGATTTAAAGCCCTAGGGTTTTGTATTTACCATATATATTGCCATACTTTGTATTTATGTAGCTTAATAAGAGAATCTTTAGCAGAAGCCATAGAAAGTTTTTATTTTTAGGCAACCTGTAAACCTGCAGAAAAAACACAAATTATACAGTCAGCTTCAAATATTAAAAAAGAGGAAGAAAATAAAATAAAACCCGGTAATGAATCACAACAGCAATGTGAAATTAATGAAAATACAGATAAACAGAAAGCAAAGCCTTCTCAGGAAGCTATGAAAAAATAAGATTGCTCTACTCGAAAAAAATCTGAATGCTTTATATTCTGCCAGAGATATTATGCCAAGCCGTGCTGAAGGTGATAAACAGATCATTAAGTTGCGCGAGGAAATAAAAACAGCAAAACAGTCTTTAAACAGGAAGATTCAAAACGCAATTGCCCAGAATAAACACAGGTATATTTGTCATGAAAATCCAGAAATAAAAAAAAGACTATCTCTGAGGGATTCAGTGGTATGTCCTAATCTTGAAAGCAATCAATATTCACTATTGAAAACAATCGAGGATATAGCTTTATTTGGAAGTGCAGCAGATGATAGAAGACGAACGGAATCAATTCGCAGCGTAAAAACTCTTGATGAACTCGCACAAGAATTACGTAAAATATGATTGGGACATATCTTCGTTTGATTTCCAGAAAATCTAATTCTGCAGAGGGACGAAGAAATGTATCGACAGTCCCTGTTAAGCTCATTCGGGCTCAAAGTGATCACCACAAGAGCCACTTAGATAGCAAGTTCGCTGAAACATCAACCCATTATTTAGAGAACATAGCATCTATACTTCGACCAGATCAAGTATTTTTCATATCTCAAGATGATAAAGCTCGAGTCCCTATTGACGTAATTGCGACAAATAAGCATGCGCCTCTTCTAATTCACATGAAATATAGAATCAAATTACCTGATCACGATTGGGTAATCACTGAGCGTCATAAATTAATACCATCTGTTTATGCTGGTATCAAAATCACTTCCAATATGCTAGGACAACCGCAAGCCGTTGGATATTCTGGACCAACATACATCGCTATTCGAAGTGGAAAGCATAGTTCATCTACTGCTAATACTCATGCTCAGGATTTCGAGACGCTTCTCGAACTTGAAGAGTTTTGACCATTAGCTAAAACCGACCATGGACTAGTAAAAGCAGTGGTAAACATGATGGAAGGCCAGATGAAAATCCACGTTATCAAAACGTCATAGGGTTTGCTATACAACACTTTAAGCGACATGATCTCGGTGCATTGTTTTTAGCTACCAATGCTCCTGGAAGAAGTGCGTATAACAGAGTAGAGCGCAGAATGGCTCCTCTTAGTCGGGAACTGGCTGGTTTAATATTGCCTCGTGACCATTTCGGGTCTCATTTGGATGAACGTGGCGATACAATTGATGAACATTTAGAAAGATCTAATTTCGAATTTGCAGGAAATGTACTAGCTGAAGTATGGAGTTCAATAGAAATTGATGGCTATAATGTTTATGCAAAATATGTTGGGGCAGGTGAACAAGATCTTCCTGATTTTCCTGACATCAAATGGTATTCAGAACATGTGCGTGAGAGCCAACACTTGCTTCAAATTGTAAAATGTAGAAATACAGAATGCTGTCGTCCAAGAAGTGGCCTATTTAGATTGCTAGACAATAGGTTTCTTCCACCACCTGTAAAAGTAAAACAAACAGTTGGTGACTTGGTGTTGGATGAAGTCGAACATGCAAAACGTGTGGTCTTTATCATGCTTCCGTCAAGTCACTAAATCGTCACATCCAAAATATCCATAAAAAAGTAAACACGCACACTGATAGGAAAGTTAGACCTGTAAGAGTCGCTGCTCGTCGTGCTAATGAACTGATGTGCCTTATTCAAAATTTAGAGCACCATGATGTTGAATGGCTCGATGAGAACGACGTAGACATTCCAAAATCCGATGAAAGCGAGCAAACTCACAACACTGAGCAGCAATCGAAGTAATCCAATGTCATCGAAAACTTAGAATCATGGACTGAAGACTGTTAATTTGAATTTAATATTTGTACCAAAAATTTAAAATAAGTTTGTTATGTTAGTAAGATATAATATTCTTCATCATACGCAATATCACAGTTCGACCCTATATTCGGGAAGTATCCACTACTCATCTTATTCCATACTTAAACACCATCTAAAATCCGATTTTTCAGCAAGACAATGGCAGACCGCATGTAGCGAGAGCATCTCTAGCCTTCGTGGATCAACATCAAATCATTGTTTTTTGGAAAACCCTCAAATGAGGTGGGCACTGTTTTGATTCAGTTTTTATTTTTCGCAGAAAGTTATGGACTTGATTTTGTTAATTTTTGGGAAAAAAGATAAATTGTGTCTCTGGACCTGCTAATGCCACAGATAACGCATTGCTGTGAGGGTATGTACTCGTAAGTGCGCATGTATACTTAAGAATGGCAATGATTTGTAGGTTCTAGGTGTTTAGTCTCGTTTACAAAATTAAATAAGAACAAAATTGTAATAGTGCTGCATAGAGGTTATATGTTGACGCGGGGGCATTGGGATGGCGGGGATTGGTCTTCTGAGACTGGCAATAGTGAGGAAATAAGGGATAATGGATAATGATAACATGGGTCAGCGAGGGGAGAGTGTTAATGATGAATCAATATTTGATAGTCCACATCAAAACCATTTCACAGTCGGACATCTAAATATCAGACCCATGAATTCTGGATTTGACGAGTTCTGTAATTATATGATATTTGATATTTTTGGAGTTTCTGAAACATGGCTCAATCCAACCTTAAGAAGCGAAAGCTTTTGCTGGCCTGGGTACAAATTTATAAGGAATGATAGGCAGGGTCGGGGAGGAGGGGTGGGTAGCTTTATACATAAAAAGCAGGTTGAAATATTCAAGGGTAAATGTTGAAATTAACTGTGCAGAAAACATAGGTATAGAATTTAAGATAGGTGGAAAAACTTATCTTTTAGTTAATAGTTATCGTTCGCCTTCTGATAATGTCACTTATTTTTTAGACTCCTTAGAAAACGTTCTCGGTTTTGTCAGTCTCAAATATGATTATTTATTACTGATAAGAGATCTAAATATTAACATTTTAAATAATTCTGTATACATAAATCGCCTCAAAAATATAATTCACAGTTTTAACTTATAACAAAGGATCAGTGAGCCAACAAGATTCAATTTTTCCACAAGAAATTGTTATAATCTGTGCTAGTGAGGATCTTATCTCTATTGATTCTAAATCATTGGCGGTTTCTCAAAATCTCTCAGATTATAATTTAATTTACTCAGCCTTTCGAAAGAATAAATAAATAAATCACAAAAGACTATTAAATATAGAGACTACAATAATATAGATAGAGAGTCATTCTTAAATGAAGGGTTTCTACTTGGGTGGGAGGATATTTACTATATAAACGAAATCGACCAAAAAATAGAAGTCTTTAATAAAAATATAGTAACTGTTCTGAATTAACATGCTCCGATAAAAGCAAAACAAATAACCGAAAAACCTTATGTACCCTGGATAACTCAAAATATAAGAACTAAGAGATACAGCTCATAAAAAATTTCAAAAATCCAAATCATAGGCTCATTTTGAATATTATAAACAGCTAAGGAACTATACGAAGTATGCAATTATCCGAGAAAGATACATTCTTTAACTTACTCTCAAAAAAGAAAGGTAAGGAATTTTGGGACACTACCAAAAAGCTCAAAATAACATGCAAGAAAACTCACTCAACTATACCCGAACACTTTCAAAATGTAAATGAAATACACAATTACTTCCAATAGACCGACATTTCACCAGACACTACTTCCCAAGAATCAATCAATTTTTACAAAAACAATGTAAACATTAACGATTCTCTTAGCTTCCAACTGTTAGACAGGGCCAGGCTAATCAAAATTGTAACTAATACTCGTATCTCATCAAATGTTATTGGAGAGGATGGTTTCTCTATGAGAGACCTTAAGTTATGTATCCCATTTTGTACGAATGCCTTGATGAATATAATCAACACATGTATTTTGGGGGGATTATTTCCAGAAATATGAAAGAAAGCTATTGTTAAACCATTACCCGCTACATCCAAAATATTAGAAAGGCATATTTATAATCAAATTAGACTTTTTTGCGACTCAAACGATATCATAACCGAGAGTCAATCCAGTTTTAGGAAAAACTTTAGCACAAGTACATCATTAGTTAATATCTTGGATGAAATCAGACATCATCAAGAACAAAAAAATAGTACGTGCATGGTTCTTCTCGATTTTATACTAAGTGACATATAAATCCGAACACCCAGTTTAAATGGTTTTATTTTAATAAAAGTTGCTGAATGTATCTTACTGTAAATAACAAGTGAAAAAATTTTCAGCCTTATCAGTTGGACATTTCGGTTTTTATACTGCTTTTTTTTAATTCACTAACGCTCTAAAAATGAATATTTCAGCCGCAGTAAAGAATCAACGTTGGCGGATTTTGGTTCTTGACATCCTTTACGATCGGTTACGATGCCTAGAGTATGGAGACAAGGTACGATTTCGTCAACTTAGTGAGTTTGATAGGGGCCGTATAGTGGGACTTCGGGAAGCTGGACTTTCTTTTCGGGCAATTGCAGTTAGAGTGCAAAGAAGTGTAGACACTGTGGTTAGGTGTTGTCAGGCATGGCTTCGAGAAGGCCGTACGCAAAGAGCAAGGGGCACTGGACGCCGCCGTAGAACAACAGACCGTGAAGATCGCCGTCTAAGATTATTGGCCTTAAGGGACCGTTTCTCCACTACCAGGTCCATTGCAAATGAATGGTTTGCAGAACACGGAAGACCTATTGACATGCGAAGTGTTTACCGACGAATGAGAAGTTTTGGCTTGTTTTCATACCGGCCACACTGGGTCCTCCCTTTAACTCGAGAACACCGACGTAATCGCCTTGAGTGGTGCACACAACGGTCACTCTGGGATCAGGAATGGAACAGTATTGTCTTTAGTGACGAGCCTCGATTTTGTTTAGGCATGCACGATGGTCGTGCCAGGGTTAGAAGGCGACGTGGTGAAAGGAGGAATCCACAGTTTTTTGTTGAAAGACATGTTCATCACACTGTTGGAGTTATGGTTTGGGGTGCTATAGCTTATGGTTCCAGGTCACCTTTATTATGCTTCATTAAGTACTTATACAAAATTTTATTAAAATAAAACCATTCAAACTGGGTGTTCGGATTTATATGTCACTTAGTATATAAACAAATTAAAAAAACATTTATCGGCCAAACAAAAATAATATTTGTGTAATACCTTAATTTTATCACTTTTGGACTATGGAGTTGTCGTCTATGGTGATTCGCTATTATCGCGAACCAAAAAATGCATACAAAAAGTTCAAAATAGTTGCATGAGATTTGCGTTTGAATTCCATATCGCAACCATATCACTCCTTATCTGAATAACTACAACATATTAAACATAACGAATCGCAGAAAACATCACATAATATTCTTTTATCTATAGGGTTATAAAAACAGGTCAACCGCCCTATTTAAGAGAAATAATAATAATGATAATAATAATAATAATATTTATTTACTCTAAAATACAGGGAACATGAAACGAGTAAATAAATATAATATATCCATAGGAGGACAACGCCTGTGCATGGATCATATGTATGTTAAATTGCAAAATATAATAAAATAGAGAGAAAAAAGAAATTATTGGTAAGAATGGTAGAGCATTTATTGTGTAATATTTGAGATTATTTTACTAATTTGATTTCTCCCAATCGTGTTAATAAATTTTTTTAATTTTTTTTTGAAGCCTAATGTATTGCGTAATTGTTTTAAATTATTTGGTAAATGTTCGTACAATTTTGGAGCTATATACAGGTGACATCGTTTCATTAGGGATTTGTTTGGTTTAGGAACATTTTTTGCGCGTAATTTATATCTGGTTTTATGATTATGTTTAATTATGTCGTGTTCACTAATAGTTTTGTGATAATGAGTGATGGTATGTAAGAAGTAAAGTTGTTTAGTATCATATACTTGTGCATCATTATATAAGTCATTAGTTGGGTATAATTTTGATTTGCCTAACATTGATTTTAAAATTCTTCTTTGAAGTACATCTAAATCGTTAAAGTATGTCGTGCATGCAGCACCCCACACTACTATACCATATGTTATATGTGGCTCGACTAAAGCTTGATATATTATTCGTAGATAATATTCAGTTAATATACCGGTTAGAAATTTTATTTTATATGCTATGAATCTAATTTTCTTTAGTATGTGAGAAATATGTACATCCCATCTCAAGTGGGGATCTAGATAAATTCCTAAATATTTTGTATCATTAACTCTATTGATTTTTATATTTTTATCATTTACCTTAAACCGAAGGTGGTTATATTTTGGTAGATGATTAGATAGTGATGAAAATGGTAAAAAATGAGTTTTAGTAAAGTTAATTGTTAATTTTCGGTTATCAAACCACTGAATAATTTTGCAAAAGTCATTTTGGATAATATCTTTTAAGTCGTTCCAATCCTTACCATTTATAGAGTATAGCAGTATCGTCTGCAAAACTGACTATTTTACCAGTACTGTTAATTTTGAATATATCGTTTAAATAAATATTGAATAACAAAGGACCCAAAATTTTACCTTGTGGAACACCACATTTAACAAACATTTCTTTACTATACGAGCTTAATAATTTTACTGATTGCGGACTATTTGATAAATAATTTTCCATTAAAGTATACATCTTTCCACGAAAACCTATTCTTTCTAAGATTTCCAAAAGTATATTGTGGTTAACTGTGTCAAACGCTTTTTGTAAGTCCACAAATACGCATATCGATGGTACTTTTCCATCTATATTTTGGGTTATTTCATATACTATACTTAATACCCCATCTGTTGTAGATTTGCCCGCTATAAAACCATATTGATTTGAATTTAGAATTTTGAATTTATTAAGAAAATTAATCATTTTATTGAGGAGTAATTTCTCAAAAACTTTAGGTAAACTTGATATAAGTGAAATAGGTCGATAGTTAGTGACGTCCGTATTATCATTAGATTTATAGATAGGTATGATGATTGCTGTCTTGAAAGCTGATGGAAATACTCCAGATTGTGCCCAGAGGAGCAGAAATAATCTCAATTTCATCTTACCTAGGCATAGAACGCGTTCCTTCCGACGATCGTTTGTTATGTGGCGGTTCACTTATGGAATATTTTACGAACTTCAGTTAAAAGCTCATCGTCAACAACATTCTCAAAACTGACGAAAACGTTGTTACAGAATCACCAGCTGCTTTAGCAGCATTTGTGTGAGCAAAAATATCGTTTTTACATTCCTACTCGCTGACAAGTTGTATAGATTTGTTCTTCGAGTCCGTTCACAACTCCCGGGGGTTCTTTCTTCGTTTTTGCCTTTTTTTGGGTCCAATGTATCGGTTTTATAATCGACAGACTGTCCTTTTTCGTCATTGCTCTATATTGTAGAATTTCCTTTGTTTATGATATTTATTCATGACGAAATAAATATTTTGAATTTGAATGAATTCAACCGTCAATCGTCTGACCTATCTTCTTCTGCAATCAGTTGACGAATCAAGCTTAAAATTGAATCATATATGCCAAAAATTATTAAAATCGGGTAAACATACGTACGTAGTATAGTTAAAAGCAAAAATAAAAATACACTTTGAAATGTTTATTTAAGTAGCTTCGATATTCATGTAATGTACTGGTTTATACTCATTTTGGTTAATATGTTTCAATGTTTGTTTAAAGCTACTTTTATGGCCCATAGAATCAGTATTTCGAAACATACAAAAATGCGAGCAATTAAGTCTAGAAATCAAATTATAAATTGGTGGAGAATTTACAGATAGATGCCTGTTCTTAAATTAGCTGAGCCACCGATATTAGATTTATACGAGGCTTCCCAGCCAATTCTATCAAAACAAAGGTATTTACAAATTTCTAGTCATATAGATTCAGTGTGTAATATATCTGCTTGTTTTTTCTCGACTCAAAAGTGAAACAACAAAGATTAAGTTGAAGGAACATTATAAGTAAATTTGAAATTAAATTGTGGGCTATAACGTGTGCCTATAAACCTCACTTAACGATCGAAACATGAGAGTGTCATAAAGACACTTTAATTACCTTCATATATAATTCCATTTGTTATTGTAGAAGAGGAAAAGTTCGCAAATAATGTTGATTAACTCTTGGTTTTCTATACAGGGTGGCCCATCCATGAGTGGATGGAATATTACTCATAAACAAATACGTTTTGGGAAAATCTATTTATGGCATGTTATACATGACATTTGAAGGCACATTTCTGAAATATTGGCAATTATGCAGGGTGTCCCAATTTTTACCTACATATCAAAGTTGTGATGTTTTATGCCTCAAATTTTATTGCATATTTGCATAAACCAATTCAAAAAAAGAAGATTGATATAACATAGTAGGGGGTTTTGGTAATTAGCTACTGAGATGCAAGGTGTTTTGTCCAGAAAAACCGTCCACTTCGGCAAGCCCTCAATCCGCCATTTTGAAATTTGGAGTGCTGAATTTCGTATCAAAAAAAACTTACACACCTCAGATTTTATCTTATTTGTTACTTTTTCGAATTTTAATTTTTGCTCATACCGGGTGGTCAATAACGCAAATTGTAGTATTTGTCAAAAATTACAAATGCATCGCCCTGTATATTTGTGCAAGTTTGGATTCAATTTTTGATAAGCTTTTTTTTCGTATAAGGTTTGATTTAGATAAAATCACTAGATTTTGAGAAATTAAGCTTTTAATAGAACAACACCCCAAAATTAAGGAAAAAAATCACATAATCCATGGAAACAAAAGACAAACAGTGGGCTACTTCTATATTACCACTACGGGTACAGATTTGACGTAAAAACTAATAACAATCGAGAAAAACAACTATAACAACAACATAAACAAACAACTATCACTACTCAAGAGCTAATCTACAAAAACTGCTCGAAAATATCTCCACCATGTTGAATACACAGCCGTAGTCTTTGGATAAATGACCGTTGCACATCCCTCAGTATGTGTTCATTTATGTTCAGAAAAGCACCCTTAATACTTTCCTTCATATTTGAAAATAAAAAGTGGACCAATCACGCCACAACATAATACTCATATTATACTAAGTGACATATAAATCCGAACACCCAGTTTAAATGGTTTTATTTTAATAAAAATTGTTGAATGTATTTATCTTACTGTAAATAACAAGTGAAAAAATGTTCAGCCTTATCAGTTGGACATTCCGGTTTTTATACTGCTTTTTTTTAATTCACTAACGCTCTAAAAATGAATATTTTATATATTTCTTGACATCCTTTACGATCGGTTACGATGCCTGGAGTACGGAGACCTGTACGATTTCGTCAACTTAGTGAGTTTGATAGGGGCCGTATAGTGGGACTTCGGGAAGCTGGACTTTCTTTTCGGGCAATTGCAGTTAGAGTGCAAAGAAGTGTAGACACTGTGGTTAGGTGTTGTCAGGCATGGCTTCGAGAAGGCCGTACGCCAAGAGCAAGGGGCACTGGACGCCGCCGTAGAACAACAGACCGTGAAGATCCTCGCCTAAGATTATTGGCCTTAAGGGACCGTTTCTCCACTACCAGGTCCATTGCAAATGAATGGTTTGCAGAACACGGAAGACCTATTGGCATGCGAAATGTTTACCGACGAATGAGAAGTTTTGGCTTGTTTTCATACCGGCCACACTGGGTCCTCCTTTTAACTCGAGAATACCGACGTAATCGCCTTGAGTGGTGCAGACAACGGTCACTCTGGGATCAGGAATGGAACAGTATTGTCTTTAGTGACGAGTCTCGATTTTGTTTAGGCATGCACGATGGTCGTGCCAGGGTTAGAAGGCGACGTGGTGAAAGGAGGAATCCACAGTTTTTTGTTGAAAGACATGTTCATCACACTGTTGGAGTTATGGTTTGGGGTGCTATAGCTTATGGTTCCAGGTCACCTTTAATCTTCATCAGAGGTAACATGATTGCGCAGCGTTATATCCACGAAGTTCTAGAACCCCATCTTTTTTTATCCTATCTTGACACCCTGGCAGATCCAATTTTCCAACAAGATAATGCCCGACCACATGTTGCAAGAGTCACAATAGACATAATGATGTCACATTGTTACCATGGCCACCAAGATCTTCCGACTTATCCCCAATTGAGCACGTGTGGGATATGATGGGTAGGAGATTGCTCAATTTGCAACGTCCTCCTCAGACTCTAGAAGCACTTCGAGAGGAGTTGGTGGTTGCCTGGAATGAGATACCAGAGGAGGACATTGACCACCTGATCAGAAGCATGCCTAGGCGCGTTGGAGAATGCGTAGCACATCAGGGTGCATCCACACAATATTAAAGGTCAAAGGGCTTTAAGGCAGTGCAATCATTTTGAAATTTTTATCATTTACTTATTATGTTTCATTAACTACTTATACAAAATTTTATTAAAATAAAACCATTTAAACTGGGTGTTCGGATTTATATGTCACTTAGTATATATAACAAGAAAAATATCTGTCATTATTAACAAAACTGTAAAATATAGTCTAAATCTGAGTATTCCTTGACAATCTCATCTTTGAGATTAATAAATTGAGCTTTCAATTGTTGGTACTCGCTTTAGCCAATTTTTTCAAGACATGCAATTAGTTCATTACATCTAATCCGTTTAACAGAAAAGGAAAACTAATTAGTTGTTCACCAGTCACGCCAACACTTGCAAAAAACGCAAAAATTCTAACGTCTAGAAGACCTACTGGTGAAGGTCATAGCTTCATGGAAATGTTAAATACTTTGCAAAAAGATCAGCGATATTATTAAGTCTTATACAAGGTGTTCAAAAGGTTACCGACCCCCCCCCCCACTCAGCAAATAATAACAGGAGAAAACATTACTAAGATAAGCGGTGTAGGATTTTACTTAGGCAATCTAATGATGATGTTGATAATGACATTGGCTTTGAAGGTAATTTCAAGGTCAACTTGATTTTTTAAAATGGAACCTTACACTTTTGACCCCAAAAATTGGAAGAGAAGATCTGAGTTTAGATATGTCTTTGATCATGACCTTGACCATATGCTTGAAAGTAATTTGGAGGTCAAATTGATTTTCTGCAATGTACTTTTGACCCCGCAAATCCAAAAAAGCCGAAAAGTTTGGATATGACCTTTCAAGGTCAATCCGATTTTCTTGAAACATACCCTTACTTTTGATTTCTTATTGTGTTGTTACAATAAATTAAATGTTTCAGTCAGATAGACAAATTTTGAAAAAAAATCAGTGAACGGCATTTTGATATATTGTAAAGTGTGCAGTGCTTCCAATGTTCTATTTTTTTCATGTGACACTATCATCGATTTTAACTATCAGAAATCATACATTCGTTTCGGTACGTCTACAGGGTGGTCCTAACGTACATCAGCATCGCAAGTAACGGGTCCCATTAAAGATAATCGCTTTGACCTTGATATGACCCCCAAGGTTGAGGTCAAGGTAATGGTCAATGGCACATCCAAACTTAAAATTTTCCCGTATTGATTTCCGGGCTCAAAAGCATAGGTAAATCACTTTGACCTTGAAATGATCTTGAAGGTCAATGTCACGATAAAACTGATTAAAACAGCTAAAAAAAAACAGAACAAGGGAGTTTTCTAGTGTTAAACAACTGATGTTTTAGCGCTTGAATTTGGATTTTGTCAGGGCTTCAAAATATTGCGCGTAATTCAAAAACCTTCTAAAAGTTTTGCATCAACCCTCCGAGTGCCCTGTATGCACAACAATATCTATGCTGAAATTATAATGAAATGAGATTGCCAACACAACAATTATGTGTCAATATAAAATAACTTTTTCCCGATAAAAAGTATTTTTATTAATTTTTATCACGTTCTATTGGGACATCGATTTTGACTAACAGAAATCATACATTCGTTACGGTACTTCTACAGGGTGGTCTTAACATCGCCATCGCATGCATATGGTCGATCAAAAAAAATCGCTTTGACCTTGATATGACCCCCAAAAGTCGATTTTAAGATCATGGTCAATGACACATCCAAACTTAGAATAATTTTCCTCTCTTTCGATTTCCGGGCTCAAAAGATAGGGTCCCACTCTTAAGTAAATCATTTTGACCTTGAAACGATCTTGAAGAAGGTCACAATTAAACTGATTAAATAGCTTAAATATAACAGAATAAAGTAGTTCTCTAGTGTTAAACAACTGATGCTTTATCGCTTGAATATGGATTTTCTCAGGGTTTCAAAATATTGCGCGTAATTCGAAAATCTTGTAAAAGTTTTGCATTGACCCTCCGAGCGTACTATATGCAGAACAATATAAAGGGTGTCCCAAAATTAACGCAAGATTTGAATTTGCCGCCATTTGTGCAGTGAAGTGTTGGCAACCCTGAAAAAAAGCAATTTGACAGCTAACAGTATAGGGTTATGAAAAATGGAGCGTTACACGATAGAACAACGTGTCTTCATTATTAAAGAATATTTCAAAAATAGTGAAAGCTTGGCGGCTGCAGTTCGAAAATTTCATACAAAATATGGCCGGAATAGTGTTTTAACTTCGTCAACTGTGAAGAGATTAATTGAAAAATTCATGGAGACTGGATCCGTTGGAGACGCCAAACACACTGGTCGTCCAAAAACAAGCCGTTCAAATGTGAATATCGAAGCAGTGCGTGAGAGTGTTGCGGACAATCCAGGAACCTCAATTCGACGTCGTGGACAAGAATTGCAAATGTCAAGAACCTCTCTACAGCGTATACTCACCAAAGATCTGTGTCTTCATGCTTACAAACTTCAATTAACACAACAATTGAAGCTTAATGACCATGCAGAGAGAAGAGAGTTTGTTGAATGGATTATTGAACATCAACAAATGGACCCTGATTTTTCAAGCAAAATCATCCTAAGCGATGAAGCACATTTTCATCTTGATGGCTTTGTCAATCGCCAAAATTGCCGCATTTGGGGTTCGGAGAACCCACGTGTGATTGTCGAAAAAGAAATGCACCCACAACGCGTGACTGTCTGGTGTGGATTTTGGGCTGGAGGCACAATTGGGCCATATTTTTTTGAAAATGATGCTGGTTAAGCAGTGACTGTTACTGGTGCTCGATATCGCGACATGATTACACAGTTCTTTCTGCCAAAATTGAATGATATTGATGTACCCAATATGTGGTTTCAACAAGACGGTGCCACATGTCATACAGCCCGTGAAACAATTCAATTACTGCATGAGACATTTCCCGGTCGTGTACTCTCTCGTTTCGGTGATCAAAATTGGCCTCCTAGATCGTGTGATTTAACACCATTAGACTTCTTTTTATGGGGTTATTTGAAATCACAAGTCTATGTCAACAAGCCCACAACCACCCGTGCATTAAAGGAGGAGATTCAACGCTGCATCAACGAAATTCAGCCACATTTATGCAGAAGGGTCATGGAAAATTTCGACAAAAGAGTGCGCATGTGCATGCAAAGCCGTGGGGTATCATTTTCCAATCAGCTGAAAGAAGAAATGTAGTAGGTTTTTTCGTCAAATAAATAACACGGCCCACTTTTCTTGACAGTTATACCAGTTAAGAACTTGTTCAATTAACACGTTCATCTGTCGCTGTCATATTCGCAGAAAGAGCTGATTCCGAGAAAAAAGATACACGTTTTGCTACGCTATCTGGCAACCCGGCAGATTATATCAGGAATTTGCGCTTTTATACCAGCTCGTATGGATCAGTCTCGATAGTTAGCATTATCGTCAACAAAAAAGTCCACTATTTTGAAATATTATCGCAGCAAGTTTCAAATTCGAGATAAAAATAACTTTAATTGCAATGTAGATACGTAACGATTATAAAATAGACAATATTTCAAAAGGCAAGAGCACCACCATTTTTCATCTACAACAAAAAAGTTACATTACCTATCATTTCCTTAATGATATGCGAATATTTAAGGGTGCGAATCTACATGTAAAATTAATGTTAGTTTGCTGGATAAACTATGGTCCAAAAATGCTTCCTTACAAAAACTCGGGGTGTTTTAGGAAAAAATGGAACTTAATATTTTCAGAACCGCTTCAGATATTTCACTGATATTTATGTAGTACGTAGTGGAAGTTAATAAAGTTACATATTTTTCAATGCAAAAATAATTTTTAGCTTTAACAGTGGCGTGCGTAGGGGTATTGATCTCGATATTTTATAAGAAAAAAGTGGTACGCCAATGGTTTTTTGCCAAATAAAAACTATTTTTGGATTCCCCGTTCAATTTAAAACAAATGATCTCTCTTGAATTGTTTTCTTCCGATGCGCCATTTTTGAGTAAAAAATAAAAACCATTGGCGTACCATTTTTTTCTTAAAAAATATCGAGGTCAATACCCGGCACGGCACTGTTAAAGCTAAAAATTATTTTTGCATTGAAAAATATGCAACTTTATTAAATTTCACTACGTGCTAAATCAGTGAAATATCTGAAGCGGTTCTGAAAATATTAATTGACTTCCATTTTTTTCCTAAAACTTTAACAGCACGAGTTTTTGTAAGGAAACATTTTTGGACCATAGTTTATAACGTAAACTAACATTAATTTTTCATATAGATTCACACCCTTAAATATTCGCATATCATTAAGGAACACCCTATATAACATGATATAGTCAAAGTGTTGGTGGAAGATAGTATTGGAACCATTTAAATTTAATTTGTAAATTCAAATCTGTGTAGTTGCAGTAGCACTTTTTTCTTTGTTTCAAAAAGGTCTCGGTAATCGTTCAGTAGACATGGTAAAGCATTTTTTTGATTCCAGGCGTAGTATGGATTGGAATATTGAAACAAGCATTGTTGGGTAAAAAACTGGGCATCTCTTTTTTAAAGAATTAAACAGATAGCTGGGTAATTTATATTTTAAAAGTTTATACAGTAGAGTTCCGTACTGAAATAATACACGATACTTGGATTTTAAAACATTTTTCAATAATAACCGGTAATATGTTCTTGTTTGTGTATATCTTTGAAACGGAATCGCATGCAACAGTTTTACAATATTTGAATTTCGTGCCTAATTTCTTCCGTAACAAAGTTATAATATACTGTAGCGCCCTAGTCTAGGTATGCGTGACTATTAAGGCATTGGTGATTCTGTTTTTCTTCATGTTTGTATCTCCAAAGCGACTTATACAGGGTGGCCCAACGAAATCTTCGCACCCCTATTTGTGACTCTCCTGGTACATTTTGAGGAAAACGCTCGGAACGTCAATTTTGATTTCTATGGGGACGCATTTTTATCTATAGGGGGTGATCCAAAAATAAGATTTAGCGCTACACTTTAGATTTTAGAATTTTTTCATTTTTAGATCACAAATGAAGTTTTTAGTAAATTGTGAATAATAAAGTTTATACCTATCTTCAATCGTTGTGAAGCTATTTGAGTTTATAATAAAATTCTAGAATACCGCTGACGGAGGCATTGAATGGAATCTGGCTTCGTACTAAAAACTTTACTTTCCAAATGCCCCCAAAGAAAGTAACCTACATGACTTAGGTCCAGAGATATCGGCGGTCACTCGTCGGGACCACAAAGTGCGGCGATGTACCATCTTGTTGGAAAAGAATGTAATTTTCATTATAATTGACGACATTTTCTATTATTTCGTTAATTCGTGGGTCTATTGTATTTTCTAACGGCTCGCACGTCAACTTTCCACGAATAGAGAAAATTCCTACAATATGATTTCCGAAAATGCCGGCCTACATGTTTATGTGTATATATAGTACACTCATCCGAGAAACAAACATTAAATAACGGATGTGCATTGTTGATTAAACGTTGGGACACTAATTCGCAAAACTCCAACCTTCTATCAAATTTATTGTCTTTCAAAATTTTTTTCACTGTTGAGCATGTAAATTTTGAAGAAGTAGCCAGTCCACGAGTGCTTCGAGTGTTGTGAAGTGCTCCTGCTATTTCGGTGGTTGCAAAGCCTCAAAAAGCATGAGTCCCAAATTACCGAGAGACAGTTATAATTTCGAAATCGAGAAAAAGAACTTTATCTTTTGACTGAATTTCTAACATGGAGTACTTACAGCATACTCAACATATAAACAAATTTTTATTGCTGAGATTACACCAGTGGCGTGGCAATTTGAAAATTTGCCTCACACTTTGTTAGAAGAAAAATAATTTATTTTGCATGTTTTAATAATGTATTCATAAATTGCATTTCTTGAGAAACTTTCTCAGATTACTTTTTTACTTACCACGCCTATTGCCAAGGAAGTTCTTAAATCGCGAAAAATTTCGGAATGGATAAGTTTTCTGCGAAAGACTTTTGACATGTTCGATACATCTTTACTTTGTGTCAAAAGCAACACCAAAAATTTTTGCTGATTCGGAGAACTGTTAGTTTTGCTACTTATTTGGACCTTCAATGGTGATGTTACGTCATCCTTCTTTTTTTGGGCTCAAAATAATAGTATTTTAGACTTTTGAGTGTTGTCAGCAAGATTATGATCAGACGAATATTGGACTGGATTAATAAAATCATTTTGTAAAATTTCTACAGTATTTTCTCACGAGTTGGATGGACGAAAATTGACCAATTCAAAGATAGTTCAAACGGTATTTAGCACTAAAACCGAAAACTAAATACGAATAATTTAACTGTACAATGCTGTTTGTTTTCGTACTGATATTTTTGTCACTGTCAACAAAAAATAACAAAACAAGTTTTTATCGCTGTTGCTGTGGATACGGCAGGAAATCACAATTATTAAATGTACCCCCATTTTGTAGTAGGTAAAGCTATTGACTTTAAATTATAGGGTTATAAAGTACTCAGTCAGGAGCTTCAAAATGATGTGCCACAAGACCCCCGTTTTCATATAATAAATAATAAATTGACATTTTCATCTGTCAATTTTACTCTAAAATATGGTATCCACGCATCAATTTCATTACCTCAAGATTTAGTTTTTTGTATTGATCCGTTCAAAAAATCAAAGCGGAAGGGGACATTTAAGAAAAGCACCGTATATGTTCCGCAGGTATATCAAGAATGCCACCGTACGAATGACTAGTCAGCCTGAATCCTGAATAAATACTTATTATCGCTCATTAACGTTTTTTTGCGTGTCGACTGGCCGGTAAACTCTTCCTCGAGCCTCGGAGTTTAGCGGTTTCCTTGGAATGCTATCGATCACTATTAAATCATAACGAGAAACGATTTGTCCAATCGTACCACGTTCTGCAATCCGCTGCGGCTTGTGGTTCGTCTCGACAGATGTGTGTAGCTCAATTATTTATTGCCGTCATTTTCTTGTAAACTAGATTCGTTCTTTGCATAATAATAAACGTCTTTTGGGCGAAGTTTAGCTCATGCTATTCCTCCACTTAACCCATACAAACATAAATACCTAATTTTCGCACTATGAAAGCATATTCGTAACATATAATCCGAACACCCAGTTTAAATGGTTTTATTTTAATAAAATTTTGTGTAAGTACTTAATGAAGCATAATAAGTAAATGATAAAAATTTCAAAATGATTGCACTGCTTTAAAGCCCTTTGACCTTTAATAATGTGTGGATGCACCCTGATGTGCTACGCATTCTCCAACGCGCCTAGGCATGCTTCTGATCAGGTGGTCAATGTCCTCCTGTGGTATCTCATTCCAGGCAACCACTAACTCCTCTCGAAGTGCTTCTAGAGTCTGAGGAGGACGTTGCAAATTGAGCAATCTCCTACCCATCATATCCCACACGTGCTCAATTGGGGATAAGTCGGGAGATCTTAGTGGCCATGGTAACAATGTGACATCATTATGTTGAAAGAAGTCTATTGTGACTCTTGCAACATGTGGTCGGACATTATCTTGTTGGAAAGTTGGATCTGCCAGGGTGTCAAGATAGGGTAAAAGATGGGGATCTAGAACTTCGTGGATATAACGCTGCGCGTTCATGTTACCTCTGATGAAGATTAAAGGTGACCTGGAACCATAAGCTATAGCACCCCAAACCATAACTCCAACAGTGTGATGAACATATCTTTCAACAAAAAACTGTGGATTCCTCCTTTCACCACGTCGCCTTCTAACCCTGGCACGACCATCGTGCATGCCTAAAGACACTACTGTTCCATTCCTGATCCCAGAGTGACCGTTGTCTGCACCACTCAAGGCGATTACGATAGTGTTCTCGAGTTAAAGAGAGGACCCAGTGTGGCCGGTATGAAAACAAGCCAAAACTTCTCATTCGTCGGTAAACACTTCGCATGCCAATAGGTCTTCCGTGTTCTGCAAACCATTCATTTGCAATGGACCTGGTAGTGGATAAACGGTCCCTTAAGGCCAATAATCTTAGGCGGCGATCTTCACGGTCTGTTGTTCTACGGCGGCGTCCAGTGCCCCTTGCTCTTTACGTACGGCCTTCTCGAAGCCATGCCTGACAACACCTAACCAAAGTATCTACACTTCTTTGCACTCTAACTGCAATTGCCGAAAAGAAAGTCCAGCTTCCCGAAGTCCCACTATACGGCCCCTATCAAACTCACTAAGTTGACGAAATCGTACAGGTCTCTGTACTCTAGGCATCGTAACCGATCGTAAAGGATGTCATGAACCAAAATCCGCCAACGTTGATTCTTTACTGCGGCTGAAATATTCATTTTTAGAGCGTTAGTGAATTAAAAAAAAGCAGTATAAAAACCGGAATGTCCAACTGTTAAGGCTGAAAATTTTTTCACTTGTTATTTACAGTAAGATAAATACAATCACCAACTTTTATTAAAATAAAACCATTTAAACTGGGTGTTCGGATTTATATGTCACTTAGTATATATATATATATATATATATTCATAAACTGACAGTATCTCGTGGGAAGTACTGGGTGCCTAAATCTTCTTGGCCGCATTTTTCTGTTTTACGTACGGTAATTGCTTTCTTATCACAAATGTTCACCTAATGTCAAAATTACATTCTAAGGAATCTCTATTTAAAGTGGTACTATAACAAATAGATGGTACAACCCGCCGCACTTATCTCGGTTCATCTGGAAGAATAAAGCGGTCTTCTAAGCACCGCCCGAGGAGAAGGATCGAGACGAACAGTACGGCTTTTAAAATTCCCTGTTGTTGTTGTTATGTAACATGAACTCGACGATGACATCCCGTATGCAATTCCGCGGAGGTTGTTGCATAAAAAGTAAGCGAGCTAGCGCGAGAGGCGGTTTTAGCTACGTAGTAAAAGAAAGTGTACACTATGTGATAACACCCAACGTCTCCGTCTGTCGGGCGGTGAGGAGGTACAAAGTGTACACTTTTGCGGCCCGCTTATTTTACATATTGTACATGCAGATAGTGTACCTTGTCATGTTTTGCGTTGAGATTTATATGCTCGATAATACAGTCAATTGACGTCAAGCAGATTCACTCAGCGCTACACGCGCGTACTGAGCGACGGTAATGGCACCATTTTCTGATCGGCATCGGTATTAATATACTAAGTGACATATAAATCCGAACACCCAGTTTAAATCGTTTTATTTTAATAAAAGTTGGTGAATGTATTTATCTTACTGTAAATAACAAGTGAAAAAATTTTCAGCCTTATCAGTTGGACATTCCGGTTTTTATACTGCTTTTTTTAATTCACTAACGCTCTAAAAATGAATATTTCAGGCGCGGTGAAGAATCAACGTTGGCGGATTCTGGTTCTTGACATCCTTTACGATCGGTTACGATGCCTAGAGTACGGAGACCTGTACGATTTCGTCAACTTAGTGAGTTTGATAGGGGCCGTATAGTGGGACTTCGGGAAGCTGGACTTTCTTTTCGGGCAATTGCAGTTAGAGTGCAAAGAAGTGTAGACACTGTGGTTAGGTGTTGTCAGGCATGGCTTCGAGAAGGCCCTACGCAAAGAGCAAGGGGCACTGGACGCCGCCGTAGAACAACAGACCGTGAAGATCGCCGCCTAAGATTATTGGCCTTAAGGGACCGTTTCTCCACTACCAGGTCCATTGCAAATGAATGGTTTGCAGAACACGGAAGACCTATTGGCATGCGAAGTGTTTACCGACGAATGAGAAGTTTTGGCTTATTTTCATACCGGCCACACTGGGTCCTCCCTTTAACTCGAGAACACCGACGTAATCGCCTTGAGTGGTGCAGACAACGGTCACTCTGGGATCAGGAATGAATCAGTATTGTCTTTAGTGACGAGTCTCGATTTTGTTTAGGCATGCACGATGGTCGTGCCAGGGTTAGAAGGCGACGTGGTGAAAGGAGGAATCCACAGTTCATCACACTGTTGGAGTTATGGTTTGGGGTGCTATAGCTTATGGTTCCAGGTCACCTTTAATCTTCATCAGAGGTAACATGAACGCGCAGCGTTATATCCACGAAGTTCTAGAATCCGATCTTTTACCCTATCTTGACACCCTGGCAGATCCAACTTTCCAACAAGATAATGCCCGGCCACATGTTGCAAGAGTCACAATAGACTTCTTTCAACATAATGATGTCACATTGTTACCATGGCCACCAAGATCTCCCGACTTATCCCCAATTGAGCACGTGTGGGATATGATGGGTAGGAGATTGCTCAATTTGCAACGTCCTCCTCAGACTCTAGAAGCACTTCGAGAGGAGTTGGTGGTTGCCTGGAATGAGATACCACAAGAGGACATTGACCACCTGATCAGAAGCATGCCTAGGCCTAGGGCTTTAAAGCAGTGCAATCATTTTGAAATTTTTATCATTTACTTATTATGCTTCATTAAGTACTTATACAAAATTTTATTAAAATAAAACCATTTAAACTGGGTGTTCGGATTTATATGTCACTTAGTATATTTGCTATTAAGATTATTTAGAACTCTAGGAGGTCCCTTTTTCATGCACAAAAGCTTAAAAAAATATTAAAATAAAATTTTCACACTATGCCAAGGATGGAAGAGCTTGAAAATCAGTCTAGTGGTGACCGAGCTATCGCAAAAACACGTAAAATTTGTTTCTTGAACTCCGTTTTTTGGGGTTCAGAGGCTCCTGCTGTTTTTGTAAGGGGATAGTAAGTGTAATTAATGTCTTTGGTATTAGTCGAAGACGTTCTTTCGTTAAGAAGCTTCTGATCCCGGTAACAACGGAAACATTAAATGATGAAAGTCCGATGGTGTTAATAATTCGAAATAACTTTGCAATAGTTGGCGTTTGCATCGTCGTGAAGACCAAATACTGTCAAAGTATGAGATGGCAGGTTGTCATTGAAACATCATCAGCTTATTGAATATTGGGAAATTACATATGATTTAGTCAAAATTTAAAATAGTGTTCGATTTTTGAATAAAATTCATGTTTTTATTTAATATTGTCGATGTTTATTCATGTTTATATTATTTTCTTCAATTGATATGCGATTTTACTGATTCAACATCACCTACCGTGTGTTTTTTCCTAAAAACCTCTTGCAGATAGCCATTAATCACCTACTTGATGACAGGCTCTACCAAAAATTTCATAGATTATGCTCGTTTTCAAACATTCATTCATTTGCTTGCCGTTTATCAGTACCAACATAGCACCGTCGATTGATATTCAAACGAAACCATTCAGGATTTTTGATATCCATACATCCATAAAGTCAAATATTTTTTGATTGTTCAGGAACTGAACAAACATCCAGACTATATTTACAGCGATTGAGAAATACTCAAATATATGTCGTAAAGCTACCGGCAAACTTGAAACCTGCAGAATTTGCAATATCTTTCTTGTTTCACCAAGTACACATTCTAGGTTATATTTTATTGGGCTGCAAATAAAAGCTTCAAATGAAATATTGACGAATATGAACGGATATGCATAGAATTTAGTATATACATTCATATTGCAAATTTCAGATTGTCTATGCATGGACTTGTACCGGATTTTTCGGTATTTTTACCGAAAAGAGAATATTTACCTTTAACATCATTCTCCACGATTTTTCAAAATAATTTAAATATTTCTATACTTGCCGATAAAGAGCTGAAACCAAAAATAAAGCTAAAAGTTAATTTTATGTAGTCTTCATAGTCTTATGCCCCATATCAATCATACAAATGCATACACACTCAGGCACATGAGAGGCGTAGATTTGGGTTGCCTATGATTACAAACGCACATCCTCATCCCTTACTCCGCTTGCCCTGAATTGATTTTTGTGCATACAAAAGGTACAGACCGGTAGATTACCGTAATTACCTCATCATGGGGCAAACAATAGAGAAACCGAAACCTGTCTGTTTTCAAAATAAATATTTAATTAAAATGAGAGGTGAGTTTATGAGTTCAGGGGTAAAACAGAAAAATATTCGCAATACTATAACCAGGAATCGAAAAAGGAGTTTCCGGAATGGTTGCAAAGTACTTTGAAAGAGCGACCAGTATGCACATTGCAGAAGTTGTAGTATAGAACTGTCCTCAAAAAACATGTTGTGTGCGCGCCCAATACAATAACAGACGTTTTTCATGACTCAAAGGTCCTTGATTTACCACTGATCTTGGGACGGCATTTACCTTATACCGAATTCAACGACACTATTTACCGGTTCCGTTTTTTTTCGCCGGTTCGGCAACACTGCTGATGTGCAGATCACTTTAAAAGCAATTGATATACCAGATGTGTTATAATAATAGGAATAACAAGAAAATATAACAATGTTTGGAGATATATTTTCATAAATAGGTATTTTTGATTCTGACTTTGATTCCCAAAGTGGTCAATATCGACCCCTAGGGGTCTATGACAACCTGCAAGGGGTCTACATCAGCGAAAAAAACTTTGGGGGTCCATGAAATAAATATGGGGGTCCACGATACTGGATCTCAACACATACACTGATAGTACATATTTACTTACATCATACTATCTTATAATATCAAAACATATACATTATTTATAAAATTGTGTAAGTTGTAGGATGTTGGTATTCGCTTTGTGGTCGCAATACATTTTGAACTTGTAAAAACCTGAGAGTCGCAGTCTCAGAGCTTCGCTACCTTGCACTGACTTGTTCAATTCGTCACTCTATAAATACGAATGTGGGACAAATACGTTTATTCGTTTCCTGAACATTGAAAAGGAAAGTGCTAAGAATATATTTTAAAAAATATAAACAGATAGTATATCACACAAATTATAGTGAGTCAGTGTGTTATTTTGTTTGAGAGTGCTGGAGAAAAGTAAGTACATTATTTTTTATTAAATTTTAGTTTTGTACTCGTAATTAGCAAAGATAGATAAATTACGCCAATCATGACTTTAGTTATTAGTAGTTAAATATTCAATCATGCAAAATTACCCGAGTACTCCTCAATAGTTTCTTTTTGAATGTTTTAGCAATCGGTAATATAATTACAGTGCAATCTCCGTAATTCGAGCTAATTGTTGCAAGAAGATGTTCGAATTATGGAATGCTTTCGGAAAAATCAAAAAATATATTTAATATACAGCTGCTGGATTTTCTGTCTTATTTAAATAATTTAATTTTGCAGAGGTTTTAAAAACTGTTTTACACAAACCTGCATCTGATATCATTAAAAGAATTCCCTTAAGCAACAATACTGTTGAGAGACGTATTGATGAAATGAGTTCTGATAGTGAAAGCTTCTTATGTAATTATTTGCAAACGACTCATTTCTCTATACAACTGGACGAGTCAACTTTACCTGATAATGCAGCATTATTATTGGCAAGGGGAATCAATATTTCATGTTTTGAAAGATTACTTCATTGAAAAAGCAATTCCTTTATCAAATATAATATCAGTAGCTACAGATGGAGCACCTGCCATGGTTGGACGTTATCGTGGATTTATAAGCTATTTAAAACAAAATGTGTCAGGGGTGTTAGCAATACATTGCGTCATCCATCGACAACATTTAGTTGCTAAAAATTTGAGTATTAGATTGCATGAATCACTTCATTTAGTCATTGATGCAGTAAACCGAATCCGAAGCAACGCGTTGAATACGCGGTTATTTGCGCAGTTGTGTGAAGAAAATGACGAACACTTTCATCAATTACTCCTTCACACTGAAGTACGCTGGCTGTCGAAAGGCTTATGTTTGACAAGATTTTTTGCACTTTTTGAGACTATTTTAGAATTTCTGGATACTAAAGATAAAATTTTAAAAGAAAATTTAATGAAGAGGAGAACAGATTTGTTTACAAAATTTAATATGGTTAATTTGCGTATATAAGGCGACAGTTTAAATTTGATTAAAACAAAGTCCATCTTATCAAATATTGACTTATTGCTTATGTTATTTTATTTATAGTTTATTTTATGTTTATTGGTGTCTGACCAATAAATGCCCGCATTGGGAATAAGTGCCCGCATTGATTTTTTCAAAGAACCCCCTTTATAGAAAATATATTTTTTTTTAAATTATTCTGAAAATTCAAGGATAGGTACACACTAAAATTCGTTAATTTTTTGCCTATTTTTAGATAACTTAAACGTATAAGAAGCGGAATTTAATCAAACTAACAGTGAAATTATTGTAGAACATACGTTTATGTTATAATTAATAAACGAACTCGCTTATTGTACTATTTTAAGTAAAAAACTTTTTTTTTATTATTTTTCACTTTTTTTTATTTCACCCTCTTATTTTTTTTTTTCAATGCGGGCACTTATTCCCAACTTATTGGTCAGACACCTGTTTATTTAATGTTACGTATATTTTACATAACAGATACAAAATTTTATTTTGAGTAGTTTTAATTTAAATTCAATTAATAAATGTATAAATTAACATGAGTTTTTACTTTCAGTTTTTAACACTAAACTTCACTATAACAAACAACAAATTGGCCCTTAGTTTGTTTGATCCACAGAAATTGTCAAAACTTGTTGCAAACTTGTTTTAATTTTGATGCATTGCAAAATCGCTAAAATAATAAAATATCATGTGGTAGTTTGTAAGTGAGATGTGTTGTTGTTTAATTTTTATTCTAGTAAGGTCAATTGATTAAAATAGCCAAAATGCTTTTTATTTTTTTTTTTGCAAAAACAGTGCATCGGACGGAGAAAAGTCTAGAGGTCAAATTTGTTGCAAAATAAATGAGGATTACAAAAAAATTTTATTTTCGGAAAAAAGCAATGACGTACCATATGTTTTGAAAAATCTCCAAATTACATCCCGTGCGGACGCCACTGGTAGAAGTATTAAAAATATTCTACATCAAAAAATGTCTATTGTAGGTTGGCTGAATTTTGCAATACTGCGCATACAGACAATTGATTTTCCTAGAAACAAAACAGACACCAAATACCACCCGCTAACCGTATCAGCCACCATTTTGAAAAAATGCACTCGCATGCACATTAAATATGTGCAACTGCAAGCGAGTGCAAGCAACATGTATGCTCGATTTCAAAATCGTGTCCGTAATAATTTTCTCACCAAGGTCCAATTACAACGGGTACAACCAACATGGCTGTTGAGTTATTATTTGATACCGTTGTTGAGCCGGGATCAGCAGAACGTGCCTTGAAATTAACGCAATGAGACATTGTTTTTCTTTGTCGACGCTCTTCCGTGGAACAGATCATGTTCATTATTAAACAATGTGACCATACGTACGTGCCCTAGATTATATAGATGACGGATTTTGGTACAATGGGGAAAACTGCAATAGAAACAACGCTCGTCTATGATATCAGGATGCATCATTTTCAAAGCGTGAGTATCATTTCGCCAAAGAATGTCCTACTACAGTATATTCAGATAAGAGATAGACCGGACATAAACAAGACCACGTGATCATCGAACGCTGTAACATTCGGCAGCGACGTATTAAGAGTCACGCAGTACATATTTTAGATAGTAGATGCTGCTTTGCGTAACTTTGTAGTAAACTAGCACAATTCGATGTGTATACGATTGGTGATGGATATAGGATCATGTGGGGGTGGGGTAAGAAATATATAATGATGTAAATATACATCAGGGTTTCAAAATTTTCGCTTCGATTTCCAGCTTCGGATGCCGCCTGATGTTTGGTGAAATACAGTCGAATATAATCTCAAAATGGCGTTTAAATTAGCCTAAATTAAAAATAATCGTATATCTCTTAAAATTGCTTTTAGAATATTGATTAGTATATTTTTTGATTTCTAGGTAAATATGTAAAAAAATTAAAACGTTCAAAACGTAAATAAATAATTAATTAAAAAATACAGTAGCTTTATAATTACTTATAACTTACCGAATTTGATGAACGACATCTTTTATTGGAAAGATGAGCTTGATGAGCTTTCATCATCGCTACTGCCTGAAGAACCAACGTCAATAATGAATGGCTCGACTTGTTCCTCTAAAATATTGTCCAGTTCCCACATTCTCTTTTCAACTTTGTCTTTCACGTGCTTAATACAGTTTTCCCATTTTTGCGCTGTTATTAATTCTAGTGCCTCTTTGAAAAGTCCTTTGAGGTCACAAAATTAAAAAGTTGTATTGTGCTTAGCTATATAATTTTTAACCTCTGCCCATATGAGCTCAATGGGATTGAGCTCGCAATGGTATGGAGGTAAACGGAGCACAGTTTTATTTTGACTTGCTGCCATTTCGTCAATGGCGTATTTTTGATATTCCGCCTTGTGATCCTTGACAATTCTTAATAATTGTACTTTCAGCATTGCTTCTTCAAAGTTGATATTTTTCGAGCGGAGCCAATTTTGAACATCAACTTTCCTTGAAGCCGTTGTTGGGACCTTCTCCATTCTTCGAGAATGATAAGGCGCATTATCCAACACAATTACTGCGTTTTCCTCTAAGTTCGGTAAAATTTTTGAAAACCACTGTTCAAACGATTCGCCATTCATTTCCTCGTGGTAATCTCCAGTTTACTTAGACTCAAAGCACCACAGACCGTCAACAACAAATCCATCCTCACTGCCAATATGGCAGATAATGAGCCTTTTCCCTTTACCTGGAAATCGAAGTACTAACTGGTGTAGATTTATTTCAATAAGCGAACCTTTTTCAAATGTTTTCATCACATTCAGCGAAAAAACATTGAGACATGAGTATCAGATTGCTATAATTGGGATTATTTAGTCATATTGAAAGAAAGAATATTGAACGTCGTATGATTACTCAGCGCTTCACAATTTAATTTAAAGTTATAAACCTTTAAAAAATGAATGATCAGGAACCTGAAATACGCGCAAATATTAATATTAACAAATTATAACTTTATAAAGCTTAAAGTATGAATTAAAATGATTAGAAATATTAGGAACGGTACACAATATAAAACTTAGCAACTTTTTTTAAGTTTATAATATTCGACATATTTTAAGATTATATTAAAAATTATTGAAATATCGAAAACACATAAAAACATGGCTTAAAAAAGTTCTAACAAATGAAAATGACAATAAAACATCCACGTATTTTATCGAAAGTTATAAAAGTTTTGTTACTTGTAATATGTTTTATCTGCCCCCTGGAATTAATGTTTGGAACCTTGTTCCCAAGGTTTGAAAAACATCCGATTGTTGTCTATTACTCGTATTTACCTGCTGGATTTTTTAATCCGGTGGACAGTCCATCTAGAAAGGCCCTCCTGGATGAAGTTACAGAATCATCAACCCATACTTTACTTGTAGTGTGTCCTGCGTTTACCCACGTTTCATCAAGGTAATAAATCTTTCTGTTTTGATTTCTATATTTCCCAATTTTTGTTAAATAATTCCTCCTCCATAGCACAATTTCTTCTCTATCCAGTAGTAAACTATTACGACCCCGTTTTTTCCATTTGAAATTTAAATGCTTCAGTAACGCATGGAAAGTTGATCGTTTGAAATTTGGCAACGTTGTATCTCCATTTACCTCCTGCAGTACTTTATCTATAGTAGGTATTTCATTCCTAAAGAAGAATTCATGCACTTTCCTCCTAATCGCATGCTTATCAGCTTCATCCAATGATTTAACAATACTTTTGCGATGTTTACTGGTCATTGGCTCAGAAAAGGTGTGTTTTTTTTTGTATTGTCTTAACACATTAAACACTGATGCGCGACACACCCCAACTTTGTGAGAAACCTTCACAACAATTTCTTTGATGGTTGATGCCTCGTTCTCCTTGCGCTCGATCTTATATATATTCAAAATGACCTCTTTCATTTCTGCACTCAGGTGTCTTTTTTTAGAGCGTTTCTTAGGTGGACTACAGGAGTTTACAACTTCATCGGCAGTATCTGTACTACTGGGCATTTTGCGCAAGCAGTTGATAACAATAACAATCAATAACAAGGTATAACAATAACAACGACAAACTCAACAACTTAATAAGATAACAAACGAAAACGTCCAAAGAAATATCAAATTGCAATGATGCACACGACATACGTAACACGTCTGAACCTGAATGTGACTCTGCCTTGATACGACTGCTCTGCCGCTCGGCATAGGCATTTAATTGCGAATTGACCAATGAGGGCTCCTGTTTTACGTCGAGACGGCGGCGTTAGCGTGAAAATCACCCGAACCTTTTGTTTACATCCGGTCTATCTCTTATCTGAATATCTGAATATACTGTAGTCAAATCTGCAGCATAAAAATAACACATGTTGCAATTACAGCATATCAAGCTATTTTCATTTCAATGCAAAATAAGTCTATAACGCATAGGTGGCTGTGAAAAATAAAAGCCATGACAATTGTTTTTATTAATCACAGCTGTCAGAATACGTGTAAAATAGTTTTGAGGAGTTAAGGTTTCGTAGCAGTGCATATTTGGTTAAAATTTGTCAGATAAATTGTGAAACGCCCTGTATAAACATCGGAATATAATCTTTTATATACAAATGCAGTACACACATCTACTAGTGCAACCAACTAAGCCATACAAGCGGCTTCTGGGTTATAAATCTCAAGCCAACGATGTACCGTTTATGTTTCACGGTTCATATACTAATATAATGCCCACACATTGGATTAAATAAAGCCTCATTTACATGAATATATCTCCTTAGAGTAATTTCCTAAACCATAATCGCTGCTTACATTATGCCTATTGTGCAATGCATTTCCATTACGTCGCCCGCCGGAATTTTGTTTACTATACGAATAATAATTATACAATATA
This sequence comes from Acanthoscelides obtectus, assembly GCA_963669975.1. Lineage (NCBI taxonomy): Eukaryota > Metazoa > Arthropoda > Insecta > Coleoptera > Chrysomelidae > Acanthoscelides > Acanthoscelides obtectus. The sequence goes on along the minus strand of CAVLJG010000009.1, from coordinate 3,074,699 downwards.
AAGTCTGTATAACGAAATAGTTGCAACGTCATCTATCGAAAGCCAATAGTACACGGTGTATTTGATCTTCTTGAGGCTCGTCAATAGCACGTAGGTTTGAATTACTTCCGGTTGATTAATGTCAAAAATCATTGTTTATGTAAAAGTAAATAGTAAGACTAGAAAACGCAAGCCGTGGATGACTGACGGTATTCTTACTTCGATCAAGAAGAGGGATGAGTTGAAACAGAGTTTGACGAAAGATAATGATAATTTGATATTGAGACAGACCTGTATCTCCTACAGAAACAGAGTAACTAATCTTATTAAGATCTCTAAAAATCAATATTATACACAAAAACTCATTTTAGCTGGTAATAACTATAGGAAAAGCTGGGATGTTATTCATAAGGTAACTAATGCTAGCAAAATTAAAAAAAATGACGTAAAATCAATTAATCACAATAATCAGCAGCTGGACGCTCCCACTGATATAGCCTGTGTTTTTAATAAATATTTTGTTGATATAGGTGAGCAAATAAGTCAGATTGATCAAAACTCAATTCTTGATACATCAGATCTTCATGTCGTCAACATTGCTCACTCTATGTTTCTAACTCCAGTGGATAACATAGAGTTACAGAAAATAGTTTGTAATCTGAAAAATAATAGCGCGCCCGGAAAAGATGGCTTACACACTAAAACTATCAAGATGATCATGAAGTATATCAGTCACCCTATAACTCACATTATCAACCTCTGTTTCAAATCCTCAGTAATTCCTAGCCAATTTAAAGAAAACATAGTGACACCAATATTTAAATCTGGAAGTAAAGACAATATGTTCAATTATAGACCTATTTCAGTTATCAATGTATTTGGGAAGATTTTTGAGAAGTGTTTGAATAACAGACTTTGTTCTTTTCTTGTGAAATATGACATAATATCGAACTGTCAATTTGGGTTCCGCAAAAATTGCAATACAGAGCAATCTCTACAAGAACTTACAGGACAAGTGCTTGAAAATTTTCAAGATGGAAATAAGACTGTTGCAGTTTTCCTAGATCTTCAGAAGGCTTTCGATTCAGCATCTCATACAATTTTATTTAAGAAACTAGAAAGTGTTGGAGTGCCTAGTGGAGTTCTGAACTTATTTGAGAACTATTTGGCTGATCGATTACAACAAGTTAAGGTAGGGTCAGATTTAAGCAGCATTCAAAAGATCAAAATAGGTGTGCCTCAGGGGACGGTTTTGGGACCAACACTGTTCCTCATATACATAAATGAACTACTTCGATGTAATTTCAACTGTAAAATGATATCATATGCAGACGATACTGTTTTAGTTTGCACTGGTCATTCATGGGATGACGCAATTCCGAATGCCGAGTTGTCATTAAATAAAGTCAAATGCTGGTTGGATAACAATGTACTTAAACTTAATATCTCTAAAACTAAGTATGCAACCAAAGCAGGCATGCCATTACAACACCGAACATTAATTATAAATGATAGTGCTGACACTGTTGAAAGAGTTGAAGTTATTAGATACTTAGGAATCACTGTTGACAGTAATTTAAAATGGCAGAGTCATGCCGAGCTTTTGGCATCGAAATTAATTAGAATTATTCATAAGTTTTTCATTCTTAGGAATATTTTAAGCAGAAAGAGTCTTCTCTCAATATATAACTCGTTTGTGGGGTCTCTAATAACTTACGGGATAAGTATATGGGGAGCCGCATACACTAGTACTTTAAAAATACTACTAACCACGCAAAATTATATTGTCAGGACTATTTTTCGTATCCCATGTAGGTCAAGTTGCAGATTTGTTTACATTGAAAATGATCTTTGGAATGTTAAAGGTTTATATATTTTTGCTGCTCTGAAATTTGTTCACTCCAGAAACAATGTTCCAACCAGCCACGCTTATGAAACAAGAACTAAAATAAATATGAGTTACACTTATAAAAAAGTGAATAAATCTGTTTGCCAAAAATGCATAAAGTTTGATGGTATTAGGTTGTATAATAAATTACCCCTAGAATATAAAATCCTCACGAAGTACAGTTTCAAAAAAAGAATTAAGAAGTTCATCTTAAATAACTTTGACATGCTTGCATCGACTGTAGCTTGACTCAACTCAGTCATTTCGTTTCTATCTAATGTTTTTTTTATTTCTTTTTTTATATACATTTGCTCATAATACACTTTATGACCATTAGCCATGGATTGAATTTGTATATTGTATGACACACGCAAGCTTATAGCTTAGGTGTCTATTCTTTTGTAGTAAATTATAGTACTCTTGTTTCTCTGCTTAACCTTTAGGCAAAATTTTTATTGTTTAAACAACATAGTTTGAGCTTACTCGAAATATCCCTATATTATCATATTTCAGATATTCATATTTTATGTACTCTATGTTTATACTTCTGAGTGTTTTTAGTATGCTTCTGTACTATTGTTATGCATTTTAGATTTGTTTATTCAGACACGTAATTTAGGATTTGTGTCGACAAGATTCAGACATTTACCCTTTACGAAAGTATACAGAATTTTCACAATTCATATACCGTTACTTGTTGGTTCTAGATCTGATTCTAGTATCTTTGCTTAGATTTCTGTTGCAATCTTGGTTAGTCAGGGTAGCAAGAGCATACAAGCTCATGTATTTTTGAAACTGTTTTTTTTTATTTAAATTGCACTGAAGGTTATTTTTAATTTGTAAGTTATATTGGTTTTTGAATTTGAATAAACTTTGAATAAACTTTGAATGTTCCATATAAGCATACAAAATATTCCAAACATATTTTACATGCGAGTTAACCCTGTGGCACACTAATTTCTTATAGAAGATTCAAAAGTCTGGTTAATGTCACTCAACAAGATCGTCCTTAGTCATGTTTATATTCGTACATAGTGCTTGTTGAAGGATTTTCTTCTACAAGATTCAATACTCATTCCTCAGTTACCACCATTCAGCGATGTCTAGGTCTTCCACACAAATTTTCGCGGCCTTGAATGATAACGTCTGGGAAAGCGATCTGCATACACTCTGGAAGCCTCGGTAGCCCTTTGATGACGCTCACCATAAATTCAAATCATGTCGATAAGTTCGATATTTCTGCGCGAGAGTGCCATTTTGGTTTTTTTAAGCATTTGGTAAATGAACTCTTTATTTACCTACGCTGTCGGCGCCTGGTTTGAGTTCTGTCGTAAGTCGTGCCTTCTCACCTTTGATCTGTTAGAGATACAGCCGCGGATAAGGTTTGGTTCAGGTTTGATTGATTTTGCAGAGCCTGATATCTCTAAACTAAAATGTATTTCCGATAACATACGATATTTTTATTCAATATTAGACTAAAATACTACATTTTTTTGTAACAAAAAATATCTTACAAATTCAAAAAAGCTGCCGACTAATAAAAATTAACGAAAGCAAATAGCAGCAAATTACCACTGCGTTACATCGCCTCTTCGGCTGATTACTGCTTCGATACGACTTGACATAGTGTCAACTAATGTTTGGCAGTCATCTGGTATAAAACTGTTCCAAATTTCTCGGAAACGGGTTCGCAATTCTGGAACGGTCCTTGTGGGATTTGATCGGAGCTTTTTCTTCATGATATGCCACGAGGTTTTAATCGACGATAGATCTGGACTGCCCTTCCACAAAGTTTAAGAAGCTTCACACTCCACTTGCTGACATAGATCCCCAGATCATAACAGAACTTCGGTAGAAAAAAAATTAATTAGCCCTCAAATAAATTCACAAATATCATGTTTTGGGGCTAACTTCACTGAGACAGGACTCTGATAAAGAAAAGTCCCAACCCTGTATCTAATGGAGCTTGAAATATAGAAATAATCTCCCTTATTTCAATCCAGTCTTACCGGCTGCAGAGCTTTCTGAAAGCTCGTGTTTTGTTTCACTCTTTCTGTTTTAAGTAAAAAACGTCTTATGGGTCGCCTTTAGAATGTTATACTAATTTTTTCATATTTATACAGGGTGTCCGCAAAGTTGGGGTTTTCCTTTACACGACGTGTAGATCTTGAAAACATAAGCAATTTTTCTTAGTACCATGTACACCAATTTCTTAAGGGAACCGAGATAAAGGGCTCTACAACATCAAAAATATCTGAATACGGTCCTGTAGCCGCGATATCACCGAGTGGTACAAGGTCACTGGCTCAACCCGACGACAGAACTGGGTCGGGGTCAGTGTGTCAGGTCAGTATGCAACCTTGAACCGACGGTTACGATCACGCGTGTAGAGGTAATCGCGTAGACGAGAATCCCTCAACAAGCACTAGAGACGTGCAAGTATCAAAAACTAAAGTGTGGCAAACGCTGCGTGAAGAGGGGCTGTATCCGTTTCACGTCCAACGTATACAAGCCCTTCAACCTAACGATTTTCCAGCAAGAGTGCGGTTTTGTGAGTGGTTGACGAATCTACGTTCACGCGTAATGGGGTGAATAACTTTCGCAACACTCATGTTTGGTCAGTAGAAAATCCGCACGCTGTCCGTCGGGCACATTTTCAACAAACATTTTCAGTGAATGTTTGGGCTGACATGGTGAACGGTATGCTCATTGGACCATTTATTCTCCCAAATCGATTGGACGGGATGCAATACCTAGACTTTTTACGCAACATTTTGCCTTCCTTGTTAGAAGATGTGCCATTAAGTGTAAGACAATCAATGTGGTTTCTGCGTCTGCTCGGTAGCGTATCAGCTGATTTCATTTTCTGTTGGAGCGGTATGATTTCGGGCAGAGACGTACTTAGCCCTTCTCGTCAACTGGAGAGCGAGTACTTTTTCCTTTATTTTTTTTTTACTTGGTCGCCCTCGTTTCACTACACATTACCTTTGTTATTTCAAGGGTAGTTGTTTCTGAAAAGGAAAACCCCAACTTTGCGGACACCTTGTATTTTCTAATAACTGGACGCCAATCCGTTTTAGGAGTTTGTATACAAACAAAAGCCAGATGATTCATCTACCAGCAACAGGCTGATTAAGGCCCGAATCGTCAGTCGTCCCTACAATTGTAGGGCGCCTTTATGGCCTCCTTGATTGTCATAATTTTCTGTTTTCTACTTCTCCGTGTCAGCGCCCTATTTTGAGGTTATGTCACAAACATCTATTTGCATCAAATTGTGCTTGCTTTTGAGTTATATCATGTTTTATCAGCCTGAAATTTCCTACAATTTAAAAAGAAAACATACCTTTACAATAGGAGAGCGCTGACGCTGACACGGGACAAGTGTAATCTAGAAATTTTTGAAGGAGAGAAAGGAGTATTACAATCAAGGAGGCCATAAACGCGCCCTACAATTGTAGGGACGACTGACGATACGGGCCTAAGGAACCCAATGAAAAACGTACATGTGGCCTTTTCGTTTTTGTTTAATTCCGACAAAATCGAATATATCTTTTTGGAATGTTAAGATAAAGATGTTAAGTGCTTCTTTGTTTTTGAATAGTTCTACTGATGCTTGAAAAATAGAAAAAATTAATTCCCGTGCTTTGCTTCACTGTTTCTGCTTTCACAATTAGCACAAAAACATCTTGTGGGCTGCCTTTAGAATGCAAGAATGCTACTAAGTTCTGACATATAACATGATTACAAATTAAAAAAACATTATACTCATTTTTTTATCATTTATATTCTCTAATTATTGTACATACGCCAATCCGTTTTAGGAGTTTGTGTACAAACAAAAGCTCGTTAGCTCATCTATCAGCACCAGGCTAATTAAGAAACTGTATTAAAAACCTCCACATGGTCCCTTCGTTTTAGTATAATTCTGACAAAATCGAATATATACTAAGTGACATATAAATCCAAACACCCAGTTTAAATGGTTTTATTTTAATAAAAGTTGGTGAATGTATACTAAGTGACATATAAATCCGAACACCCAGTTTAAATGGTATTATTTTAATAAAAGTTGGTGAATGTATTTATCTTACTGTAAATAAAAGTGAAAAAATTTTCAGCTTTATCAGTTGGACATTCCGGTTTTTATACTGCTTTTTTTTAATTCACTAACGCTCTAAAAATGAATATTTCAGCCGCAGTAAAGAATCAACGTTGGCGGATTTTGGTTCTTGACATCCTTTACGATCGGTTACGATGCCTAGAGTACGGAGACCTGCACGATTTCGTCAACTTAGTGAGTTTGATAGGGGCCGTATAGTGGGACTTCGGGAAGCTGGACTTTCTTTTGGGGCAGTTGCAGTTAGAGTGCAAAGAAGTGTAGACACTGTGGTTAGGTGTTGTCAGGCATGGCTTCGAGAAGGCCGTACGCAAAGAGCAAGGGGCACTGGACGCCGCCGTAGAACAACAGACCGTGAAGATCGCTGCCTAAGATTATTGGCCTTAAGGGACCGTTTCTCCACTACCAGGTCCATTGCAAATGAAAGGTTTTGCAGAACACGGAAGACCTATTGGCATGCGAAGTGTTTACCGACGAATGAGAAGTTTTGGCTTGTTTTCATACCGGCCACACTGGGTCCTCCCTTTAACTCGAGAACACTGACGTAATCACCTTGAGTGGTGCAGACAACGGTCACTCTGGGATCAGGAATGGAACAGTATTGTCTTTAGTGACGAGTCTCGATTTTGTTTAGGCATGCACGATGGTCGTGCCAGGGTTAGAAGGCGACGTGGTGAAAGGAGGAATCCACAGTTTTTTGTTGAAAGACATGTTCATCACACTGTTGGAGTTATGGTTTGGGGTGCTATAGCTTATGGTTCCAGGTCACCTTTGATCTTCATTAGAGGTAACATGAACGCGCAGCGTTATATCCACGAAGTTCTAGAACCCCATCTTTTACCCTATCTTGACACCCTGGCAGATCCAACTTTCCAACAAGATAATGCCCGACCACATGTTGCAAGAGTCACAATAGACTTCTTTCAACATAATGATGTCACATTGTTACCATGGCCACCAAGATCTCCCGACTTATCCCCAATTGAGCACGTGTGGGATATGCTGGGTAGGAGATTGCTCAATTTGCAACGTCCTCCTCAGACTCTAGAAGCACTTCGAGAGGAGTTGGTGGTTGCCTGGAATGAGATACCACAGGAGGACATTGACCACCTGATCAGAAACATGCCTAGGCGCGTTGGAGAATGCGTAGCACATCAGGGTGCATCCACGCATTATTAAAGGTCAAAGGGCTTTAAAGCAGTGCAATCATTTTGAAATTTTTATCATTTACTTATTATGCTTCATTAAGTACTTATACAAAATTTTATTAAAATAAAACCATTTAAACTGGGTGTTCGAATTTATATGTCACTTAGTATATCTTTATCTGGAATGTTACTTGTTTCTTTGGTTTCTCAATTAGCAAAAAACCAGGACTTTTTAACAGATATCCGATACAAATAGCCCATCTATTATTGGAGACTAGCGTTGAACAGGTACATCCTTCATTGATGCTGACTGAACCTCTTTACAATCCAACAACTTCATCGCGCTCAAAGTAACAGTACCTTTTTAGCATGGGTCGAAAAATGAGCATCGAACAAAGAGCCAATATTAAGTTTTGTGTTACACTTGGTTTAACGAAACGCATCAGATGTTGATGCAAATACATGGTGATGATTGTTTATCGCGTAGCCGAGTCCGGGTGTGATTTACACGGTTCAAAAAGGGTCGTGAGTCGTTCGAAGACGACGTACATGTTGGCCAGCCAAAATTTGTTACTACGCCAGAAACCGTCGAAAAAATGTGTGGATTGATCAACAATGATCCAAAATCTTCATTGAGATACATAGAAGTGGAATTAAATATACTGAAAGATTCAATCCATCGCATTTTGAACCAGAATTTGAGCATGGGAAAGGTGTGTTCACGATTTGTTCCGCGAAAGTTCACGGATGATCATTGAAGAGGTCAAAACAAAAAACAAAAATTCTCTGTGAAACATTGTAACTGGTAATGAAACATGGTGTTTTTGATACGATCCCGAAACCAAGCGTCAAAGTGCCGAATGCAGGCACTCAAGCGAGCCAAATCCGAATAAAAGTCATTTTAAAAAATCCAAATCGATGTTGATTTGTTTCTGATATTCCAAGCGAATTATCCACAAAAAACTCGTTCCACTGTGCTTGGTGTTATGAGGCGTTTGCTGTCGCGTATTCATCATTTTCGGTCAGAATATCGCGAAGAAGGAAGCGGGCCCTTGTTGCACGATAATGCACCATATCATCGATCGACGCTTGTGCCCGATTTTTTTACAAAAACCATCAATCACTTCCCATATTCTCCTAATATGGCACCGTGTGGCTATTTCCTGTTCGGGAAACTACATTTAGCCATGAAGGGACTATAGCTATAGCTTATGGTTCCAGGTCACCTTTAATCTTCATCAGACGCGCAGCGTTATATCCACGAAGTTCTAGAACCCCATCTTTTACCCTATCTTGACACCCTGGCAGATCCAACTTTCCAACAAGATAATGCCCGACCACATGTTGCAAGAGTCACAATATACTTCTTTTAACATAATGATGTCACATTGTTACCATGGCCACCAAGATCTCCCGATTTATCCCTAATTGAGCACGTGTGGGATATGATGTGTAGGAGATTGCTCAATTTGCAACGTCCTCCTCAGACTCTAGAAGCACTTCGAGAGGAGTTGGTGGTTGCCTGGAATGAGATACCACAGGAGGACATTGACCACCTGATCAGAAGCATGCCTAGGCGCATTGGAGAATGCGTAGCACATCAGGGTGCATCCACACATTATTAAAGGTCAAAGGGCTTTAAAGCAGTGCAATCATTTTGAAATTTTTATCATTTACTTATTATGCTTCATTAAGTACTTATACAAAATTTTATTAAAATAAAACCATTTAAACTGGGTGTTCGGATTTATATGTCACTTAGTATATTTTGGTCCGTGCAAATCCCTGTATTAACTCTAAATAAAATAAATTCGATTTTCTGAAAGAAAAAGTATTTGTTCATTTTGTTTCTTTATCCTGTTTACTTTGCAACTGACGTTGTATATCTGTTGGAGCTTGGAATATAGAAAAACTCAGTCATTCGGATTGCACAGCTTTCTGAAAGCCTGTGTTTGCTTAATTTTTTCTGTTTTTACAATCAGCACAAAACATCTTGTGGGCCGCTATTAAGTTCTAACAAATAACATGATTACAAATTGGAAAACATTATACCGATTTTTTCTTAATTATATTTTCTAATTATTGTACGTGCGCCGATCCGTTTTAGGAGTTTGTGTACAAACAAAAGCCGGATGACTCATCTACCAGCAGCGGCAGGCTCATTAAGAAACTCGATTAAAAACTACTTCGCGTGGTCTTTTCGTTTTTGCATAATTCCGTGGTGGGCGTCCAAAGGCGACCTTCTAGGCGCACGGTCGGTCATACCATATTTGGCCGGCTCTAAAACAGCAGAAAAACCACTGCCGCTCACGTGTCGGGATCACTACATACGTAAACGCGATCGACCATGCCAAATTTAGACAAGTCCAAATATACCTGCATAGTGGTCTAGGTCACGGCTACTGCCAACGGAGATTTCTGCTGCACCAATATGGAAGAATGTAAACAGATCAACGGCCGGAGGTTTCCATTTTATCACTGCAAGTGAATTTTTTCAAAATCTTTGTTTTTTTGGTTATGTCTGCGGTGAGGAAGATTTCTATTAAAACCACTTTACAGTATATTCAGATAAGAGGTAGACCGGATGTAAACAAAAGATTCTGGTGATTTTCACGCTAACGCCGCCGTCTCGACGTAAAACAGGAGCCCTCATTGATCAATTCGCAATTAAATGCCTATGCCGAGCGGCAGAGCAGTCGTATCAAGGCAGAGTCACATTCAGGTTCAGACGTGTTACGTATGTCGTGTGCATCATTGCAATTTGATATTTCTTTGGACGTTTTCGTTTGTTATCTTATTAAGTTGCTGAGTTTGTCGTTGTTATTGTTATACCTTGTTATTGTTATCAACTGCTTGCGCAAAATGCCCAGTAGTACAGATACTGCCGATGAAGTTGTAAACTCCTGTAGTCCACCTAGGAAACGCTCTAAAAAAAGGACACCTGAGTGCAGAAATGAAAGAGGTCATTTTGAATATATATAAGATCGAGCGCGAGGAGAACGAGGCATCAACCATCAAAGAAATTGTTGTGAAGGTTTCTCACAAAGTTGGGGTGTGTCGCGCATCAGTGTTTAATGTGTTAAGACAATACAAAAAAAATCACACCTTTTCTGAGCCAATGACCAGTAAACATCGCAAAAGTATTGTTAAATCATTGGATGAAGCTGATAAGCATACGATTAGGAGGAAAGTGCATGAATTCTTCTTTAGGAATGAAATACCTACTATAGATAAAGTACTGCAGGAGGTAAATGAGATACAACGTTGCCAAATTTCAAACGATCAACTTTCCATGCGTTACTGAAGCATTTAAATTTCAAATGGAAAAAACGGGGTCGTAATAGTTTACTACTGGATAGAGAAGAAATTGTGCTATGGAGGAGGGATTATTTAACAAAAATTGGGAAATATAGAAATCAAAACAGGAAGATTTATTACCTTGATGAAACGTGGGTAAACGCAGGACACACTACAAGTAAAGTATGGGTTGATGATTCTGTAACTTCATCCAGGAGGGCCTTTCTAGATGGACTGTCCACCGGATTAAAAAATCCAGCAGGTAAATACGAGTAATAGACAACAATCGGATGTTTTTCAAAATTTGGGAACAGGGTTCTAAACATTAATTCCAGGGGGCAGATAAAACATATTACAAGTAACAAAACTTTTATAACTTTCGATAAAATGCGTGGATGTTTTATTGTCATTTTCATTTGTTAGAACTTTTTTAAGCCATGTTTTTATGTGTTTTCGATATTTCAATAATCTTTTAATATAATCTTAAAATATGTCGAATATTATAAACTTAAAAAAAGTTACTAAGTTTTAAATTGTGTACCGTTCCTAATATTTCTAATCATTTTAATTCATACTTTAAGCTTTATAAAGTTATAATTTGTTAATATTAATATTTGCGCGTATTTCAGGTTCCTGATCATTCATTTTTTAAAGGTTTATAACTTTAAATTAAATTGTGAAGCGCTGAGTAATCATACGACGTTCAATAGTCTTCCTTTCAATATGACTAAATAATCCCAATTATAGCAATCTGATACTCATGTCTCAATGTTTTTTCGCTGAATGTGATGAAAACATTTGAAAAAGGTTCGCTTATTGAAATAAATCTACACCAGTTAGTACTTCGATTTCCAGGTAAAGGGAAAAGGCTCATTATCTGCCATATTGGCAGTGAGGATGGATTTGTTGTTGACGGTCTGTGGTGCTTTGAGTCTAAGAAAACTGGAGATTACCACGAGGAAATGAATGGCGAATCGTTTGAACAGTGGTTTTCAAAAATTTTACCGAACTTAGAGGAAAACGCAGTAATTGTGTTGGATAATGCGCCTTATCATTCTCGAAGAATGGAGAAGGTCCCAACAACGGCTTCAAGGAAAGTTGATGTTCAAAATTGGCTCCACTCGAAAAATATCAACTTTGAAGAAGCAATGCTGAAAGTACAAGTATTAAGAATTGTCAAGGATCACAAGGCGGAATATCAAAAATACGCCATTGACGAAATGGCAGCAAGTCAAAATAAAACTGTGCTCCGTTTACTTCCATACCATTGCGAGCTCAATCCCATTGAGCTCATAGGGGCAGAGGTTAAAAATTATATAGCTAAGCACAATACAACTTTTAAATTTTGTGACCTCAAAGGACTTTTCAAAGAAGCACTAGAATTAATAACAGCGCAAAAATGGGAAAACTGTATTAAGCACGTGAAAGACAAAGTTGAAAAGAGAATGTGGGAACTGGACAATATTTTAGAGGAACAAGTCGAGTCATTCATTATTGAAGTTGGTGCTTCAGGCAGTAGCGATGATGAAAGCTCATCAAGCTCATCTTTCCAATAAAAGATGTCGTTCATCAAATTCGGTAAGTTATAAGTAATTATAAAGCTACTGTATTTTTTAACTAATTATTGACATTTTTGAACCCATTTTGGCAAAACCTATTCAAGAATCTACTTTCTGCCAATGTTCAACCATGCACATTTTTTTACGTTTTGAACGTTTTAATTTGGTTACATATTTACCTAGAAATCAAAAAATATACTAATCAATATTCTAAAAGCAATTTTAAGAGATACACGATTATTTTTAATTTAGGCTAATTTACACGCCATTTTGAGATTATATTCGACTGTATTTCACCAAACATCAGGCGGCATCCGAAGCTGGAAATCGAAGCGAAAATTTTGAAACCCTTATGTATATTTACATCATTATATATTTCTTACCCCACCCCCACATGATCCTATATCCATCACCAATCGTATATATATCGAATTGTGCTAATTTACTACAAAGTTACGCAAAGCAGCATCTACTATCTAAAATATGTACTGCGTGACTCTTAATACGTCCCTGCCGAATGTTACAGCTTTCGATGATCACGTGGTCTTGTTTATGTCCGGTCTATCTCTTATCTGAATATACTGTAGAACATATACAAGTTTTGCAATACAGCTTTATTTATCGACTCCGTTTAAAGTAGTTTCCACCACACACTTCTCCATCCGCCAAAACCAGTCCTTAAACCAGCTCGGCCAAGTTTCACCTGGGAGTGCGGCATACTCGCTGTCCCAAGCCCTGCTCATCGCTAAAAAACTGGTTTCCTTTTAGCTTCATTTTCACATGCGGAAACAGTGCAAAGTCACAGGGAGCAAGATCTGGACTGTAAGGAGGGTGCTCAATAAGTTTCAGTAGTGGTCAAAAACTCGGTGCAGGCCTTGACGCGGAAGTACCAAGAGTCCTTGTTGACTTTGACCGCAGGTTTTTCATAGACACTATGACTTTAGGTACTCACTGTTCCGTGTACCACTGAGCTGTGGCTGTCTTCTGTGTGTCCAAAATGACGCTCCACAATCCCGTTCGATTTGAAAAATACAGCTATATTTTTTTTAAAGATCGCTGTTTTCTCATCTCATCATCACAGACCCAAACTTTGTTTTGAGCCTTGGACGGCACATCGAAATAATACAGCCAAGTCTCGTTACCTGTCACGATGCTGTTCACATACTGAGATTGCCCCTTATCAAACATTTTCGGCACCAAGAAGTACGACGAGTCTTCTGCTCTTCCGCCAGACTGTACGGTACCCATAGAGAACAAAATGTAAATGGTCATGCAGAAATGAATGAAATGCTGGTGCATGAAGGTGTAAGATCTCCTCTATCTGTTGGTGTGTTACTCTCCTGTCTTCGTCAAGCATTTTCCTCGCAGCAGTAATGTTTTCCTTCCCTCTCAACATCCTCCAGGGTAAAATTTCCCCTTTGGAATTCTCGGTACCACCTGAATATAGTCGTACGATGAGGTCAATCGGTCTTTAATACAAGCGTAATTGCTTCTAAGCACTGGTCTATGCTTAAACCACGGTCCTATCACATTTGCGTGAATATTTCGCAACATATCTCAATGAAGATTTTAAATCATTTTTTATAAATTCACGCACTTTTTCGCGTAGACACAAATTTTGGCTGGCCAACATTTTCGTCATCGTCCAGCGACTCTCGAACCTGTTTCAACCGTGTAAACCACAAACAATCATCATTCACTTGCATCAACATCTGACGCGTTTCGGTAAATGTTTTACCAAGTATAACACATAACTTAAATTGGCTCATTTTTCGACCGATGCTAAAAAGGTACTGTCACTTTGAGCGCGACAACTCCGCGTAAAGTGGACCGGTAGTCCATGAAATTTTGACAGAGCATTATTGAAAGATGTACCTATCCAATGCTAGTCTCCGATAACAGATGGTGCTATCGGATATCTTTCAAAAGTTTACTTTGCGACAAACCTGTCGTAATACCCGTGCCGGAGTGTAATCACTCTCAAACCAAAAATCACTGGAAAGCAGCTTAGAACTTCTTTCATCGTTGTACTACGGGAATTTGCATGCGATTTTCTCCGCCGAAATGGCGGCCGTTTTTGACACTGACAGGAGAGTATTATAGCTGATTCGCTGACTGTTATCTAAGCTGTGGTTAAGTGAGTAATTGATCAAAATTTGAAAATATTTTTCGAATTCTCGACACGTATTTCAAAGTTTATAAATCGTCGAATTATTTTCCAAATTTCAGAATTTTCCGGTGATGCTCCAAGTTTTCAAAACCTAATCTACCAAATTTCAAAACTCAAATTTTTTCGAAGATCGACCCCAACTTTTAGAGCTAATCAGACTTCCTTAAATTGGTTAAAATTAGGTTGAAAGTTTTCGTTATACAGGGTTATCCAAATTAAGTGTCCACCATTAGTAACTTTGTTATTAGTGAAAATACAAAGTTGTTTGAATTAGCAAACTAGTAGCATTTTTAACGCTGGTAAAAATGAGAAATAAAAAAAAACAATTGAGAGTCGTTATTTTGATTTTTTTCAGTAAAATAACATTTTTTTAAATGGAAACCCCTGTATATTATATTTTTTTCTGTTAAAGCATCAAATTTTAAACAAAAAAGCTTACAATAACTTTTCTCCTAGGTTACAAATTGTTGAAGTTATGGCCTCCAATCTGAAACAAATTGTATCGACAAACTTTATTTTCAACATCAACTTATAATCTTACAAAATACAATAACAATTTTTTTTAAAGAAGATGCTCGAAAACACCACTTTGTTCTTCAATACATTTTTGGGCACGTTTTTCAACTGCTCGAACTGTCTTAAGTATGGTCCTACCATCTATCTGGGTTATCTTTTCCCTAACTGCAGTCTTTAACGCGTCAAGGTTATCGTACCTTCGCTTGTAAATTTGGTTCTTTAAGTAACCCCACAAGAAGTAATCAAGTGGGTTTAGATCTGGTGATCTGGGAGGCCACTGTATTGGGCCATTTGTTCCTATCCACTGATCATTAAAAGTAGTACTTAGAAAATGATAAGTACCTCTGGAGTTGTGGGCAGGTGCGCCATCTTGCTGAAAATGCAGATGATGTCTACTTATAAGATCCAATTCGTCTAAGAAATTAGTCAGAATTTCTGACATAAATTCCACATATCTTTCACCAGTTAGGGTTCCCTCATAAAAGAACGGGCCAACAATTTTTGAACCAATTATACCGCACCAAACGTTGAAACTGAAACGGACTTGTGGGCCTCTTGGATGTACTAACAAAAGATTTTCTCTTGACCAATAATGGTGGTTTTTTCTATTAAACATTCCAGAATTTTAAAAATTTGATTCATCTGTCCATAAAAGGTAACGAAAGTTATTTACATTTTGGCGACAGAAGCTAAGATACCAATGGCAAAAAACAAGTCTTCTCTCTGGATCCCCTGCCAAAAGCGTTTGAACTGGTCGGTACTTATACGGAATAAATTTGTATTTTTTTAAAATCCTTTGAACAGTACCATAACTGAAATTAGAGTCCTTGAGAATATCTGCTATTGAATTCTCACGATAAGCTTCAAAATATCCAATAACTGCAATTTCCGTGGCCTCGCTTATTATGAATTCTTTTTTTGCCCTTGTTTTAGCAAAAACATTTTCGTTGCCCCTAAATTTTCGATAAAGTCTCAGAAAATATCGTTCATACGGTTGAATGCGAGCGGGATATAATTCACTCCTTGCTCTCAAGGAGGATTTTCTGCACACTAAATAGCATTCTAACATATCACACTTTTCTTCATGGGAGAACATTTTTCTTTAAATTAATGACACAATAAAGCTTATAAACAAGTATTTACACTAATGTTTGACATTATTTGATTTTATCATTGTTTTCCAAAGCCTTCTAGTTGCGAGTATGTCCAGTTTAACAATTTGTCGCTTATCTTAATGCTGTCAAATCGCGAACGCCATGTTGTTTTCATAGCCGTCTTAATATTATAATACTGCAAATAATTAAAAATATTTATCGTTATTTTGACTTTATTTTTGACTTCAGCGGAAAAGTCATTATGAACTTTTTTGTTTAAAATTTGATGCTTTAACAGAAAAAAATATAATATACAGGGGTTTCCATTTAAAAAAATGTTATTTTACTGAAAAAAATCAAAATAACGACTCTCAATTGTTTTTTTTTATTTCTCATTTTTACCAGCGATAAAAATGCTACTAGTTTGCTAATTTAAACAACTTTGTATTTTTACTAATAACAAAGTTACCAATGGTGGACACTTAATTTGGATAACCCTGTATAGTACAACGACAAACTTAAAGAGAAGAAGTTAAGCTTTGGACTGAGCTCCCAAATAACAAAAACTTACCTATACAGTGCTTTTCTTTGATGCCCCCCTCCACTTTGATTTCTTGAACGGATCACCTCAAAAAATTAAAACTTGAGGTAATGAAATTGATGCATGGATACCATATTTTAGAGTAAAATTGACAGATGAGGATGTCAAGATGGCTGCTGGGAGCCATCTTGGAAAAAAATTATATGTAAACGGGGGTCTTGTGGCACATCATTTTGAAGCTCCTGACGAGTACTTTATAACCCTAGAATATAAAGTCTGTCCTTTACCTACTACATTTAATAATGACTTGAACACAAACCCACTAACATGCATATCTCTACAAATAATTGTAATTCCCTGCCGTATCCACAGCAACAGCGATAAAAACTTGTTTTGTTATTTTTTGTTGACAGTGACAAGAATATCAGTTCGAAAACAAACATCATTGTACAGTTAAAATATTCTTATTTAGTTTTCGGTTTTAGTGCTAGATACTTTTTGAACTATTTCTAAAATGGTCAATTCTCGTCCATTGGAAGAAAAACACGAAGCGATCTTTATTTATACGTAACGCGTAACTTTCACGAGACCGAAAGGATTTTTAATGATCATTTCCCAAATCTTCTTATGTGTAGAAGATGTTTAAGGGAACTTGTATCTAAATTTACAGCTACTGGTAGTGTAAACAACAAAAAGCTCCCAGGTCATCCGACCATGCCGGAAGAAAAGCAAATTCAAATAATTCATTAGATCATAGTGAATGTATGTGAGGTTTGTCCTTCTACTGTATGGAGACTTTTGAAAAAGAATAAGTATCACCCATACAAAATTCAAGTGGTACATCAACTAACTGAAGATGACCCTGATCGAAGAACAGACTTCTGCGAGACTATGACGGAAACCATTGCACGGCATCCTACCTATATCGAAAATATTTCTTATAGTGATTTTTTCTCAACGGTAATGTGCATAGACAAAATTGTCGGTATTGGAGTGACACCAAACATCACGTCTTCCGGGAAACTCATACTCAATATCCACAAAAAATAAGGTTTGGCTGGTATATTGGGAAATCATACTGTGGGGCCTCTATTCATCGAACAAACTTTAACCGGGGAAATATATTTGGATATGCTGGAAAATACTATTGACCCTCCAATCACCGAAATCGTCGAAGTGAATCCTAATGAATTCGATACTGATATTGTATTCCAGCAAGATGTTCGTTAGATTGGCCGTCGAGGTCCTGTGGAATGGCCAGCTCGCTCGCCAGATTTGACACCTTTAGACTTTTTTTATAGGGCTATTTGAAGCAAAAGGTGTACGAAACTGAACCTGCTTCAATATTGCTTATACGGCTGAGAATAACAAATATTTGTAGAAATATCGATGTTACTATGTTCGACGCGAAATTACGGACCGGCTGTTATTGTGTCAAGAAGTTCAAGACAACCATTTCCACCATCTTCTGAACTGAACTCAACGTATTTATTCGAATTATCAAGTTAAATGTCTATGTATTCAGGTAATTATTAAATGTACCACCATTTTGTAGTAGGTAAAGGTATTGACTTTATATTCTAGGGTTATAAAGTACTCGCCAGGAGCTTCAAAATGATGTGCCACAAGACACCCGTTTTCGTATAATTTTTTTCCAAAATGGTGCCTAGCGGCCATCGTGTCATTTTCATCTGATAATTTTACTCTAAGATATGGTATCCACGCATCAATTTCATTACCTCAAGTTTTAATTTTTTGATTTGATCCGTTCAAAAAATCAAAGGGTAGCGGAACATTAAAGAAAAGCACTGTATACCTACAGGTCAAGCTAAAAATAGAAAAAGCGTGTTAAAAACCCAACCACCCAGTGCTAATTTTTCAGTTCATATTTCAAGGCAGTGGCAATTTGGCTTGTCGCAATTAATAACATTAAATGTGTAACGTTGCCCTCGCAGCAAGAGGCAGAAGAAGCAGCAATCAAACGGCCTAGAAGCAAATTATCACGGTGGATCAAGCCGGAAATTGCTCGTAAAATTGAGCTCATTTGAGTATGCCGTATGTCATTTTTGTAGTTTTAATGTTTTTTTGTTTGTCGGACTCTAAGAATTATTATTTTCGTAAGACAATAAAATATTATACGTATGTTATGTTGCTTCTAACGCGTCATTTGGTTGTCTCGTGCCACATATTTATATTAATCGCAAAACATAACCATGTTAAAATGTCATATTTAAGGCTGTCGCATTCCAAAAAATCAACATGAAATTTGTGGGATACTACGACCGTTCGATTATACGAATAACTACTAAATAATTGTCCAAAATTGAAGTATCTATACTGGGTGTTCATAATGATATGCGCATGTTTAAGAGTGTGAATCTAAATAAAAAGTTAATGTTAGTTTTCTTTATACACTATGGTCCAAAAATGTTTCCTTACAAAAACTCGGGGTGGTGAAGTTTTAGGAGAAAAATGGAAATTAATTAATATTTTCAGAACCGCTTCAGATATTTCACTGATATTTAGTACGTACGGGTATTGACTTTGATATTTAAAAAAAATGGTACACCAATGGTTTTTTGCCAGTTCAATTTTAGAACAAATGATCTCTCTTGAATTGTTTTCCTTCAATGCGCCATTTTTGAGTAAAAAAAATAAAAACCGTTCTATTGTCTAACTTGCATAATTATTATTAATTTAATTGGAAAAATTATTAGGGGCAATGAACAACAACAGCTGACAACATAACCATAACATTAAAACCAACGAAATGATTACAAAAATTGTATGCATGCTTCCGTCCTCCTTCTCATGGAATTGCGCACTCGTTGAAATATCCCTGGAGTGTTTTTTATTCTATCACAAGCTGCAACTATTCTTTCTCTTAATTCCTCTACAGTGTTAATGTGACTTGTGTACACTAGTGTCTTAAGATAGCCCCACAAAAAAAAATTTAAACTGTTGAGGTCTGGGTACCTTGGTGGCCATTCTTGGGGCCCACCGCGGCGAATCCAACGATTTGGATAAACAGTTTGTAAATAGTTACGAACTGCTACACTGAAATTCGCTGGTGTACCATCATGCATGTACCACATATTGTTTCTTATTACTAACAGAACATCATCAAGCAGCAAAGACGATGAATATTAGAAAAGGTTCGACTATCTGGCAAAGCACGATCGGGATATCTCTGGTGATAAATCCGTCTGGCTTACTCACCATTACCGTCGGCAAGGCCTTATACTTAATGTATTTCCGCGATTTCTGCATTTGAATAATTCATCATTATTAACAACATTGCAAAAATTAAATAATGAAAAAGATGTCACAGCGAACAGATTCAAATAAGAGACTTGTCAGATGTCAAAAGCCAGTAACATATTCCAGAGCAATTATTTATAGCTAAAGTGCATTCTTTTTACATTAATTTTCTCGAACAATAGAACGGTTATTTTTTTACTCTAAAATGGCGCATCGAATGAAAACAATTCAAGAGAGATAATTTGTTTTAAATTGAACGGGGAATTCAAAAATATTTTTTTTATTTAGCAAAAACCATTGGCGAACCATTTTTTTCTTAAAAAAGTCATTACCCGAAAGCACGCCACTGTTAAGGCTAAAAATTATTTGTTACTGTTAAAGCTAAATATTATTTTTGCATTGCAAAATATGCAACTTTATTAACTTTCACTGCGTACTAAATATCAGTGAAATATCTGAAGCGGTTCTGAAAATATTAATTAATTTCCATTTTTTTTTCGAAAACTTCAACACCCTGAGTTTTTTTGAGGAAACATTTTTGGATCATAGTTTATAAAGCAAACTAACATTAATTTTTCATGTAGATTAACACCCTCAAATATTCGCATATCATTAAGGAACACCCTGTATATTTATTACATAACAACGAGTCATGAAATCGCCCGATTTCGAAATAACCCATTCGATAAGGCAGCAGTTGATAAATAGACAAAAAGTTTGTCGGACTCGCCAAAGGAATATGTATGCGAAGTTTCAATCATATAATATTCGTTCAATAAATTGGGTTATGTACTGTGGAAGTACATTATCGCGGTGGATCAAGTCGGAAATTGCTCGTAAAATTGCTCGTACGCGAATGAATGTTGCACGTATGATGTGTATGATGGGTGCGTTCGAGTCTCGAAAACCGCAAGATGTTCATTGGCTCGTTAGGGCATCAGCACATGCTGCTCAAGTGGAATATAATAGCGCGTTATACGAGATTCAGGTTATTCTTAAGGCACGAGCTCCAGGCACATATTGCGCAACATGAGCAGCAACATGTTCTCGGCGCGTTGTTCATACCGATGTTATACCAAAGAGTAGTTATACCAAGAGAAGACACTTCGTGGAATGCCTTTATAATCCTCCCGTCCGTCCCATTGTCCTTGGGAGTCATCTGCATTAGCGTAGGGAGGTTCATAGTAAATTTTATGTTTCATCATCGCGTACTGATAAAAACCAGTCACATCTTACGTATTTTTATGCTAAACAGTAAACTTGTCGTGAGATCAGAGGCTAAAGAAACTTCGTCACTCCAATTTTTGAACTGTCTTAGGCCCAATTTCACCAACATTATTAATATTATGGACCAATGGGAAAATACCTTATCGAAATGCAATTTGACAGAAGCTGTCAAAGGTCTCTGAATATTAGGGATATCTATTTAAATATTGAATAAAATCGTGAAAATTCGACTGTATTATAAACAAGACCACTTTTTGACTCCAACATGATGCTTTTGTACAGAAAAAACAGGACAACTTTTATGTATTTTGATATATGTTATAGGTTTACATTTAACAATCCGTTATCCCCATCAGCGAATGGGAATGCGGCAAATAATAGGTCCGATTTTCTAGCTGTTAAATTTGGCAGCAGATTTGGACGTTTGTTAACGCATGGCACTCTCGAATTTACCAACTTCAACATACTAAAAGTTATCATTACATACCTGTTGAATAATGTGGATTTGTCTGTATTTTGCAAGAAAATAGAATATAAAATACATTCCATCCAATTCCTCATCTTCCTTTACTTCATAATAGTAATCATTTATTAATTTATGGGTTAATGAATTTCTTCAAAGCAATAAAAAGATTATGTCCTCTCCATCCTAAATCACAGATAATATGTGTAAGACGTGTCAATGCCTACATCTCCCTGATGCATAATGCAATTACTATAAACATAGACAAAAAATTATGAAAAATGTTTCACAAATAATGTCTTTTAAGTCCAGAAATCGTAAAAACTAGTAATGTTTAATGTTTGTCTTTTTGACTGGCGCACTGGCGGGGATATCTATCTGTCACTCGCAGGGTTGCTAAGTCTAACGACGAACACGTCCCGTGGTGGAGGGTGCGAAATGAATCTTTTACATTTGCTGGTTTTGAATTTTTTCGTGAAAATTTACTAGGTATCATGATTATAAGCATCTTTGGTAGATTGTTCGATCCGGAATGGGAAAGATCTCCTATTTACGAAAATATTTTTGGTATCATCTAACCGTTGCAATCAGTGCACAAACACTGAGACATATGATTTATAGCATAACCTGCCCTATCAATACAAATTTAACATACAGGTCGCCTAGCCGTGGGGATGCAGTGGTCGGGATGAATATCACGCAGCAATTGATGATTTGGGCATGTCTGGTAACAGCGTATGAAGTGAAACTCGCTAACCTCACAAATTTCACTGGACAACAAATTTTAGTTTTTTAATTGTATCTTGTGGGAAAAGTGCACTTCTTCGTTAATTTTGGGGCGCTGAACCCAAAAATGACAATGAAATAAAAAAAATAGTTGCGGTTTAGAAAAAAAACTTTTTATTTTTAAGGATATTTTAAAAAAAGTAACAAGATTCATATACTTATAAGAATCACTATATGCGCTGTCTTTTTGCTGTTCTTTTATGGATCGTTTCTGGAGCATCTCTACCAAGAGTCCAACAGTAGTCTGCAAGCATGGAAGGATTCCACTTTCCCAACGTTCGCCGTGCTCATCACTTACGGCTCCGCAATTGTCAGGAAAAAAGTCCAGGTGTGAGTGTAGGAAATGTATCTTAAGAGACATATTACAGCCCATCTTTTGATACGATGACAGCATATTTTTGACAAGGGTTTTATAGTTGTCAGCTTTTCTATTTCCCAAGAAATTAGTGACCACCAGACGGAAATCATTCCAAGCAGTTTTTTCAATACCTGTTAAAGTGTTTTCAAACTGTGTATCTTGCAAAATATTTCGAATCTGTGGCCCAACAAAAATACCGTCTTTAACCTTTGCCTCACTTAGTCTTGGAAATTTCTGACGCAGGTATTGAAAAGCTGACCCATCTCTATCTAATGCCTTGACAAAGTTTTTCATTAGGCCCAACTTGATATGCAGTGGTGGTAATAAAATTTTTTCGAATCTACTAATGGCATATGCTGTACATTTTTTTGACCTGGCTCTAGGAATTGACGAACAGGCCAGTTTTGTCTGGTATAATGAAGTGCCTTTGCCCGACTGTCCCATTCACACAAAAAACAGCAAAACTTTGTGTAGCCTAGCTGCAGCCCAAGTAAAAGTGCAACAACTTTCAAATCGCCACAAATATGCCATTGGTGCTCATTGTATTTTATGCATGTCAATAAGTACTTCATATTGTCATATGATTCTTTCATGTGAACTGCATACCCTACAGGAAGAGATGGTAAAATATTTCCAATATGCAATAACACTGCCTTTAAACTCAATGTAGAACTGTCTACAAACAATCTCCATTCTTCTGGGTTATAGTTTATATTTAAAGCCGCCAGTAAGCCGTTAATGTTACTGCAGAAAACCAAGTTATTCTCCATATTGAAAAATGGTTCTAAGTCTTTGTGGCGTTTACGAAAAACACATACCGAAACATCGTCTTCTAACAAGTTCCACTGCCGCAGTCTTGATCAAGTAACTCTGCCTTACATTTTGGAAGTTCTAAATCTCTTACAAGATCATTTAATTCTGACTGTGTTATTTTGTGCGGTTGGTGGCATGACGTGCTCGGTATAAAATCAGGATCTCTTGACGAATCACTCGATCGCCATGATCTGATTCGTTTTCTGATTCGCAAGTGTAGGATTCTGGGGGTTTTGGAATAGGATTTTCGTCACTGTGAGGCACAGGTCTCACCGCAGATGGTATGTTTGGGTAGTTAATAACCGATTTTTTTTTCTTGGACATACCTGTGGCTTGTCCAACACAAGGTACTATGCAAAAGTAACAATCATTAATATGATTTGTAGGCTCTCTCCAAACCATTAGGACAGCAAAGCGCATAGACCGTTTTTTGCCATTTAACCAGCTCCTCAGACTTGAAGCACATGTATTACAGCAGATGTGGGGTGCCCACTGTTTGTCTTGATCACCTAGTTTACAACCGAAATAAAGCGCTGATATGCCTTTGTTATTAGTGGAGTAATAGACCGTCTCTGAGACGCAAAAGTCACATCACCACACACGTAACAAAACTGATCTGGATTGTTTACACACTTCCGAGACATCTTGCATGAACGCTGTCAGCCAACTGAGGAAAAAATGGCTAATATAAAACAATATAATGTACACGTATGGATAACGTAACACAATCATGCCGATTACATCATCTTTCCTTGCCGAATATAAATGTAGCACGTGCATTCTTGTGAATTACAGAATATTAACACTGTCACAGCAGGAACACATATAATTACCGTATCCTCTAAAACTTGAACTAATATTGAAAAAATAAGTTTAATTCCGGTTTTAGCACATTAAAAATAGTAATATTTTGTTGATTTTATTTAGGATATTTTTTGGCTGTTGATCAGTGAATTCTTAGATGTTGTACAATTTCTTTGAAAATGATGAAAGATATGTCTGATTTGGCAGGGTAATGTCGCAGCCAAATGGCAGTCACTCTTTCTGACACAGTCCGGATCGAAAGATGACGATACTCGTGAAATGTATTGATACTTCTAAATACAGGATCGTATCGAACATCCCTACTGTCAAGATGTATAACCCAAGGTACCGACGGAGCTATATTGCGGCGTCAAGGAAATAATTTTACATTTTCATTTGCATTTTTTCAAGTGTTGTGCAAATGATTTTGGGAAAAATGTCACGAATAGTCTTATAAAGCATAGTATAGTATATTTCAACAGTTGGCGGAACTTACTCCACTAGGACCAGGAGGGTGAAACGGGATATTAATGCACAATCTGGCAACCCTGTCGCACCCTCACAAAATGGCCGCTGACAACCACACAAGTCACCGTATTGTCATTGAATAGCATGGAATTAAACCTTCAGAGTATATGTTTTGTGACTGGTACCAAGAGTTGAAAGTTCCCACACATGTGTCACTCCTTGAAATGCAGTAATCAGCTGTATTCAAATAATGTCTAATATAAATATAACCTAGAATGTGTACTCGTGAAAAAAGAAAATATGGCAAATTTGTAGTTTTTTGCATGTTTTAGGTTTGCTGGTAGCTTTAAGGCATATATTTGGGAATTTCTTAATCGCTGTGAATATAGTGTGGATGTTTGTTCAGTTCCTGAACAACGAAGAATATTCAACTTTATGGATGTATGGATACCAAAAATGTGTGGATATCAATCTAAGGTGCCATAATGGTTCTGATGAACGGCATGTAAATGGATGAATGTGTGGAAACGATTAATGGCTATCTACAAGAGGTTTATAGGAAAAACACCCAGTATCGCATATCAATTGAAGAAAATAATATAAACATGAATAAAAAATCAACAATAGTAATTAAAACATGAATTTAATTCAAAAATCAAACATTTCTTAAAATTTTGACTGAATTATATGTAATTTCCCAATATTCAATAAGCTGGTGATGTTTCAATGACAAGTTGTCATCTCATACTTTGACAGTATTTTGTTTTCAACATTTCACAGCTATTGGTTGCTAAAATTTGTTGATTGGAACTTGAAGCTCATTCGCTGTATCTGACGGTCTGTTACCCTATAGGTGGAGAATTTGTTGTGAAATTGGCCCTAGGTTATTATAACCGGAAAAGCCTGTCTCCTCATGTAGCTTGTTCCTCAATCGATACCCTATGGACATAGGAGCGGCCGTATTGGGCAGTTCTGGGGGTACTGATACTGTTAGGATTTAAGAAGGGTCTGTCTGGTAGACACATCGCACGGCGGCATCATGGAGGAGAGCTCTGAGGAGCAAAGTCCGTTGGCGTAGCGGTACCAGAGAGCTAGGTCGCCGACGGCCCGCCGGTGCGGAAGGGTCCCGAGTCTGTCCGTTGGAGAAGAGACATCGATCAGTCGAACAGTCCTTCTCTGAACTTCATCGAGCATGGATAATGTAGTCGAAGCTACAGCATCCCAATCATGTGAGCAGTGCTCGAGGCTTTGTCTTATCTAGGCCTTGTCTAGAGGAGAACAAATAGCCCTCATTTTTCCCTATTGACGAGATTAAGTCCTCGGTGATATGAACTACGACCAGCCGAAATTGCAAGTCATGTAATCCCAAAGGAATATCTTGATTTTCAAGCTTTCAAACAATACAAAATCTGTACATTTGGTTCAGCTATTGCGGAAGAAACCCAGGAGCACGCCGTTAAATATATTGGAAACAAACGACTCCCATTAACCTACTTCTGACAAAATAAAATAAACGAAACTGAACATAAACGGAGGAAAGTTATTTCGCTATAAATACCGACTTTTATTTGAAGAGATAAAAATGGCGTCAAGTAGGTGGACTCTATACTTCCTGCGCCTTCGCTAGAAGTTTTAAAGAAAAGGAATCAGTCAAGTCGTCTCAAACGGCGAAATCGTATTGGCATTATGTAGGTTCACATAGGTACGATGAACCTTCGACATCTACATATCAAACTATACTAAGTAACATATAAAATGCAACACCCAGAATTTTTTATTGAAATTTGATAAAAACTTGCTATCATGGAAGTATATACAGGGTGGCGCATCGAAAACGAAACAGACGCGTTTACTGGCAGCTCAGCTAATTTGAAGGCACTCATTCACAATTCTTTGTCGCAGGTCTTCTAATGACGTTGGTTGAGTAGCATAGATTTTGCTTTTTAAATGACCCCACATAAATAAATCCAAAGGTGATAAATCAGGCGATCTTGACGGCCATTCAATCGCATCTCTTCTACCAATCCATCGATCTGGAAACGTCTGATCTAAATATTGTCGAACACGTAATGCGTAAAGTGGTGGGGCATTATCCTGTTGGAACATCAACCTATTCGCAATGTACCGCCGATCATTCTGATTTTCACCTATGGCTGTTAATGCAGGATCTATGGCATAAAAAAGCATTTACTTATTAAGTAAATTCTTTTAGTCAAATTTCTTCTGAAAGTAGTAAAAACTAATTTGATGTACCTATTAAAGTCTACTTTAAGCTTTAAATCAATAAATCTTCAAAACTACTGAACTGAAGCTCGTGTATTTTACACCATTATAAAGGGAATTAAAAGACCTTTAAAATGAGGTATCACTCGACCCCCTTTCCATTTAAGATTTTAGGGTCGGTGTCACCCCCGCCCACGGGGCTGCACGTGTTAACGTGATTTTTTGCCAAACTTGTGTCACCCTCAAAAACAAAATCGACGGGTCTGAGCGTTTGTCCAAAAAAAAAACTGAGCTGAAAGTAAATGCGTCTGATTCGTTTTCAATGCGCCACCCTGCATATAAAAAATTACTACATAACATTACGTGTGATGAGATTTCGATGGTGCTCCAATCTTTTATGCACTAGGCTGGAAATTTTATGGTCTTTTCAAAAATCGAAACATTAAATATGGCAGCCATAAGAAACATGAAAGTTGAGGCAGGTTGCGGGAAAACAAAAGACGATCGAGACATGTGATACACGCTATCTTATTTGCCTTCAAAAAATGCCAGAATGATGTCACATTTTTACAGCTGTCAAATTAAGCGTTTTGGACTTACTGGCAAAAAACAAAATTCAACATTTTCTGTTTTTCGCCGATATTTCCAAAACCAATTGATTGATCGTAAATCTGAAGCAGGCTATCGAAAGCACTAATTTTCCCCTAAAACTCCCCCCATTTAAACTTTACTGTACCTATAACAGAAGTCGCGATCCCGGTATAGAGAAGCGAATCTGGGACACACTATATCTATCTTGGTTTTCAAAAATTAATATCTGGGAAGGGGCTCGTATATACAGGGTGCGGCAGAGAGGATGTACGGTTTTAAAAAAATCATAAAATAGTTAATTTTTACTCGAAAACAAATTTATTGATGGAATCAGGTTCACAAGAAAATAGCATTTGAGACAGTCAAGTGTGGAAAATCACATCAGGCATGTGGTGGCCGAAATCGTTGATGCAGTGCTGGAGGCGTTCTTGGAAGTTCGCGTAGACTCTCTCCAACATCGCTCTCTCAACTTGGGCTACTCAATTCGTCCAGAGATCGGGGCTTGTTCGCGTATACTGTAGCCTTGAGGTGTCCCCATAAGAAAAAATCGCATATGGATAAATCTGGGGACCGAGGAGGCCAATGAACATCGCCAAACCTGGAAATGAGGCGACCAGGGAAGAGAGGGCGAATAACGTCCATGGATGCTCGCTCCATATGAAAAATTCGCCTTACCGAACGATCACTAAGGCGAAGTGCAGCAGCATGTTTCCGGGCAGATCGAGTCGGTCTGCGAAGAAAGACCTGTCGAACGCGTTCAACATTTTCAGGAGTTCGAACTGTTCGCGGCGCTCCTCTTGGTCTTCTGTTGATTAGTTCAGCACGCCTGCGAAGTGATTCAACCCAACGAAGGATGGTGTTTCGAGAGGGAACAGCTCTATTGCGATGAATGTTGAAGTGGCGATGAAACTCACGCTGTACGACGATGACTGACTCATTATTTCGGACGAAACAATCATAGTCGAAAACGCGGTACTCCACCGTCCAAGGCTCCATAACGACCACTGGTAAAATAATGCTAGGATCTCACGAGTAAAACGGCACCCTCCCCACCTCTCTCGTAGACGGAGGCGGGGAGTACTACCCATCAGAAAAACGTCCGTCCTCTCTGCCGCACCCTGTATTTCGTTTTCTGTTTGAAATACTCATTTATTCTATGAAAACATATATGAGTCGAGTAGCCTATTGGGTCAATGATATATGGTGAAGGTAATTTATCGATATGTTTCATTCCTTAATTGAGCCAGTAACTCCAGTTTCAGATACCAAATTTCAGCGATTTAACTTAGTTTCTGTTTTCATGCTGAGCTGTATAGTAAATCTTGAAAAATTATTGCTGATTTATGACATCTGTTCAATACATATTTTATATGTAATGTTTACTATTGCCGACAAGCACTTCAAGATAACAGATAACAAAATGCGAATAATTATTTAAGTGAAAGGACACTAATTAATCCGTAGGTATGTTTATTTGAATACGTAAAATATTATCTAGCAAAATACGACTAAATATATTTGAGGATTGAGTGGTATGGTTAATGATGCAAAGAAATCGATTCATTGTAAACCAGATTCGTAGCATGGTCCGTAATATACAGGGTGGCGCATCGAAAACGAAATAGACTGGCAGCTCAGTTTTTTTTTTTGAAAAACGCTCAGAAACGTCGATTTTGTTTTCTAGGGGGACACAAGTATGGCAAAAAATCACGTTAACACGTGTAGCCCCCTGGGCGGGGGTGACACCAACCCTAAAATCTTAAATGGAAAGGGGGTTATT
This sequence comes from Acanthoscelides obtectus, assembly GCA_963669975.1. NCBI lineage: Eukaryota > Metazoa > Arthropoda > Insecta > Coleoptera > Chrysomelidae > Acanthoscelides > Acanthoscelides obtectus. Next base: position 3,045,616 of record CAVLJG010000009.1, on the reverse strand, counting down.
TCAAAGGTATTTCAATTCCCTTTATAATGATGTAAAATACATAAAGTAGACTTTAATAGGTACATCAGATTAGTTTGTACTACTTTTAGAAGATATTTGACAAAAAGAATTTACTTAATAAGTAAATGCTTTTCTTCACTACGCCCATGGTTTGTTTATCATTTTGATGTTGAAAATAGCTATTGGAGCGTTTTTTTGTGGCAAAAAAGTTATTTCTTGAAGAAAGATAAGGAAATATCTCGTACTTATCTTAAATAGGAATTTAGTGCATAGTTAATTTAACCAAACTTTGTTGCTAAAATACCTTGTAACGCTTTATTACATAAATTAACCATGGTATATTCCACAGCAGAAACAGTTGAAATTATCGAAATATTTTTCGGAAATAATGAGTGGGCTAATAGAACAGCAGAAATATTTAATGAGCGACATGAGAACAGTAACGTGCATCGAAAATATGTTCTAGAACTTGAAACTGGGTCAGTCATTGAAAATCCCGTAACGAAGCAATAGAAGTGGGGGTTTTAGGGCAAGTTTATGTAGATCCTACGTTAAGTACCCGCAAATTGAAGACTGTGTGTGGTGTTAGTCGACGTACTGTCCAACGGATTCTAAAGGCCCATAGTTTTCATCCGTTTAAAATTCACCTGGTACAAGAACTTAATGAAGACGATTTTGATCGGCGATTACAATTTGGTGAGGATATGACGAATTATAAACGATGAACATTTTCTATTCAACACTTGCTTTTCCGACGAATGTTCCTTTTTCTTAAATGGCGTAGTAAATCGTCATAACTGCCGATATTGGTCCGATTCTAATCCCAGATTTTATCATGAGGTTCATACACAGCAGCCACAAAAATTAAATGTTTGGGCTGGTATTTTTGGCGATCATTTCGTTGGTCCTTTTTTCTTACCTGGAAATTTGACCGGTGAAATGTATTTGGAATTACTGAAAGACGTCATAGAATGGCCCCCAAGATCGCCAGATTTTAACCTTTGGATTTCTTTATGGGGGATCATTTAAAAAGCGAAATCTATGCTACTCAGCTAATATCTAATTTTATATCATTATGAAGGGAATTGAAGGACCTTTAAGATAAGGTATCACTCGACCCCCCTTTCCATTTAACATTTTGGGGGTGGTGTCACCCCCGCTTAGGGGGCTGCACGTGCTAACGTAATTTTTTGCCAAACTTGTGTCCCCCTCGAAAACAAAATCGACGGGTCTGAGCGTTTTTCAAAAAAAAACTAAGCTGCCAGTAAATGCGTCTGTTTCGTTTTCGTTGCGCCACCCTGTATATGCATATACTAAGGTTGTTTCAAAAGGAGGTATCATATGACCCCCACTCTATTAAGAAAACGCGATCTCGCAATTGCTAAATGTTACTTTTAAATTAAAATATGGTCTACAGGCATCAATTTCGTTACTTTGATTTCAACAATAATTTGAAGAAGCTCCTTGAAAAGTACCGTATGTAAAGAAAATCACAAAATGTTGATATCGACTCCTGTTTCCGACAACTCATTATGCAGACAATAACAAAAGCTTGGAACGCATCAATTTAATTTTTTTTAATTGGTAAGTTTAGGTAAAAAACGACGGCAGAAACGTTGACGATATCCGCGATGTTGCCAAATCTACAGTTTTTCAGAAACTGTTAGCAACTTTTGTCTTTCTGATCGAATGCTATACATTTTATTCAATATTTGTATTCTGCGGGAAATTCTGAATGCTTTTTATTAAACATACTTTGACGTGGACCTCATAGTTTGAGAAATAACAATAAAAGCTATTTTTTCACCTAAGCAATGACTGGCCTCCCGATTCTCTGTTCCTCATTGACTGTCAGAGCAGTCCGTACGACCGTTGCCCTTGGTTGATGTCTTATAAGTCAGTTGGTCTGTCAGGTCTGGTTGCCCAAATACTAAAGTCAGGGAGAAAGAAGGGAAGAAGAAAGGAAGGAAGGAGGGAGAGCAAAGAAAAAAGAAGTGCGTCAATTTGAGGGGTGGCTTGGAATTGCTAATTTTAAATTGATCCCAAAATTAATTTTGGGATTGGTTGTTGAAGAAAAATTATAATTTTGGTTTCACCTAAAGTCGCACGATTTAATTTGGTTCACAGTGCGAGTCGCGGCCTTGTGTGCTTGCGATTTTGCTCGACTGTGTAGTCTACTGACTCGCGCAACAAAGGGTTGTTATGCGATTCCGCTTGACTATAACGTAGCTGCGCTTGTTGTTTGATGTAGTCCCTTAGGTAAGGGATGTCAAGGTCTCTGTGAAGGGTCTCGTTGGAAACATACCATGGGGCGTTAGTGATTGTACGCAAGGTTCTGTTCTGCAAAATCTGCAGGCTACGCAAATGCGTTTTGGCGAGGAAACACCAAGCCGCACTTGCGTAAGTGATCGCTGGTCTAATAACCATCTAGTATAGCCGAACTTTGTAGATCAAACTTAATTTTGATGTTCTACATAGCATAGGGTAGAGTTGCCGAAACGAGATTTGGAATTTACAGTATATTCAGATAAGAGATAGACCGGATGTAAACAAAAGGTTCGGGTGATTTTCACGCTAACGCCGCCGTCTCGACGTAAAACAGGAGCCCTCATTGGTCAATTCGCAATTAAATGCCTATGCCGAGCGGCAGAGCAGTCGTATCAAGGCAGAGTCACATTCAGGTTCAGACGTGTTACGTATGTCGTGTGCATCATTGCAATTTGATATTTCTTTGGACGTTTTCGTTTGTTATCTTATTAAGTTGTTGAGTTTGTCGTTGTTATTGTTATAGCTTGTTATTGATTGTTATTGTTATCAACTGCGTGCGCAAAATACCCAGTAGTACAGATACTGCCGATGAAGTTGTAAACTCCTGTAGTCCACCTAGGAAACGCTCTAAAAAAGACACCTGAGTGCAGAAATGAAAGAGGTCATTTTGAATATACTCGTATATAAGATCGAGCGCGAGGAGAACAAGGCATCAACCATCAAAGAAATTGTTGTGAAGGTTTCTCACAAAGTTGGGGTGTGTCGCGCATCAGTGTTTAATGTGTTAAGACAATACAAAAAAAATCACACCTTTTCTGAGCCAATGACCAGTAAACATCGCAAAAGTATTGTTAAATCATTGGATGAAGCTGATAAGCATGCGATTAGGAGGAAAGTGCATGAAATCTTCTTTAGGAATGAAATACCTACTATAGATAAAGTACTGCAGGAGGTAAATGGAGATACAACGTTGCCAAATTTCAAACGATCAACTTTCCATGCATTACTGAAGCATTTAAATTTCAAATGGAAAAAACGGGGTTGTAATAGTTTACTACTGGATAGAGAAGAAATTGTGCTATGGAGGAGGGATTATTTAACAAAAATTGGGAAATATAGAAATCAAAACAGGAAGATTTATTACCTTGATGAAACGTGGGTAAACGCAGGACACACTACAAGTAAAGTATGGGTTGATGATTCTGTAACTTCATCCAGGAGGGCCTTTCTAGATGGACTGTCCACCGGATTAAAAAATCCAGCAGGTAAATACGAGTAATAGACAACAATCGGATGTTTTTCAAACCTTGGGAACAAGGTTCTAAACATTAATTCCAGGGGGCAGATAAAACATATTACAAGTAACAAAACTTTTATAACTTTCGATAAAATGCGTGGATGTTTTATTGTCATTTTCATTTGTTAGAACTTTTTTAAGCCATGTTTTTATGTGTTTTCGATATTTCAATAATTTTTTAATATAATCTTAAAATATGTCGAATATTATAAACTTAAAAAAAGTTACTAAGTTTTATATTGTGTACCGTTCCTAATATTTCTAATCATTTTAATTCATACTTTAAGCTTTATAAAGTTATAATTTGTTAATATTAATATTTGCGCGTATTTCAGGTTCCTGATCATTCATTTTTTAAAGGTTTATAACTTTAAATTAAATTGTGAAGCGCTGAGTAATCATACGACGTTCAATATTCTTTCTTTCAATATGACTAAATAATCCCAATTATAGCAATCTGATACTCATGTCTCAATGTTTTTTCGCTGAATGTGATGAAAACATTTGAAAAAGGTTCGCTTATTGAAATAAATCTACACCAGTTAGTACTTCGATTTCCAGGTAAAGGGAAAAGGCTCATTATCTGCCATATTGGCAGTGAGGATGGATTTGTTGTTGACGGTCTGTGGTGCTTTGAGTCTAAGAAAACTGGAGATTACCACGAGGAAATGAATGGCGAATCGTTTGAACAGTGGTTTTCAAAAATTTTACCGAACTTAGAGGAAAACGCAGTAATTGTGTTGGATAATGCGCCTTATCATTCTCGAAGAATGGAGAAGGTCCCAACAACGGCTTCAAGGAAAGTTGATGTTCAAAATTGGCTCCGCTCGAAAAATATCAACTTTGAAGAAGCAATGCTGAAAGTACAATTATTAAGAATTGTCAAGGATCACAAGGCGGAATATCAAAAATACGCCATTGACGAAATGGCAGCAAGTCAAAATAAAACTGTGCTCCGTTTACCTCCATACCATTGCGAGCTCAATCCCATTGAGCTCATATGGGCAGAGGTTAAAAATTATATAGCTAAACAATACAACTTTTAAATTTTGTGACCTCAAAGGACTTTTCAAAGAAGCACTAGAATTAATAACAGCGCAAAAATGGGAAAACTGTATTAAGCACGTGAAAGACAAAGTTGAAAAGAGAATGTGGGAACTGGACAATATTTTAGAGGAACAAGTCGAGCCATTCATTATTGACGTTGATGCTTCAGGCAGTAGCGATGATGAAAGCTCATCAAGCTCATCTTTCCAATAAAAGATGTCGTTCATCAAATTCGGTAAGTTATAAGTAATTATAAAGCTACTGTATTTTTTAATTAATTATTGACATTTTTGAACCCATTTTGGCAAAACCTATTCAAGAATCTACTTTCTGACAATGTTCAACCATGCACATTTGTTTACGTTTTGAACGTTTTAATTTGGTTACATATTTACCTAGAAATCAAAAAATATACTAATCAATATTCTAAAAGCAATTTTAAGAGATATACGATTATTTTTAATTTAGGCTAATTTAAACGCCATTTTGAGATTATATTCGACTGTATTTCACCAAACATCAGGCGGCATCCGAAGCTGGAAATCGAAGCGAAAATTTTGAAACCCTTATGTATATTTACATCATTATATATTTCTTACCCCACCCCCACATGATCCTATATCCATCACCAATCGTATACACATCGAATTGTGCTAATTTACTACAAAGTTACGCAAAGCAGCATCTACTATCTAAAATATGTACTGCGTGACTCTTAATACGTCCCTGCCGAATGTTACAGCGTTCGATGATTACGTGGTCTTGTTTATGTCCGGTCTATCTCTTATCTGAATATACTTTAGTATAGCCGAACTTTGTAGATCAAACTTAATTTTGATGTTCTACATAGCATAGGGTAGAGTTGCCGAAACGAGATTTGGAATTTAGTTTCTGACGCTTCAGTGTGCTTCTGCCAGGTCATCCCCTTGTCAAGAGTGACAGCGAGATACTTAGCAGAGCTTTCCCATGGTACCCGAGCTCCATTCACTGAAACCTCAGACGAGGCGCCGCTACGTTTTTTAGTACAATAGATTGCCTGCGTTTTCGAATGATTAATTTTGATCAGCCACCGATTCATCCATTCCAATACCCCGACGACTGCACTTTGCAGCCTGCCGTGAACTAGACCCCCAGAACACGACTGGGCCACAAGGGCAGTGTCATCAGTATAGAGATAGATTTCACAGTTGCTGGGGCAAGGGACGTCATGAATAAAAAGTGAATAAAGACTGGTCCATGAATCGAACCCTGAGGGACACCGGCTTTGATGGACCGTGTTGTCGATAGAACGTTATTAATTTTGATCCGAAATTTCCTACCATCGAGGAAGGATTTCAAAAGTTTTAGGAGCCAGAGAAGAAAGCCCTTATGGATCAAATTGTAGAGAATGCCCTTGTGCCACCTTGTCAAATGCCTTTGAGACATCCAGAAGCAAGATGCTAGTACTTTCGTTACGGGTAAACCCCCTGGTTACTCGTTCAACAAGCCTTATAACGTGTAGCTCCGTACTATGCTCAGACCGAAAGCCAAATTGCACGTCAGGAATAACATTGTGGTCTGACGATAAATTTTCAAGGTGACGTAGAACACCTTTTCAGCGAGCTTAGAAGGAGCTGACATTAGACTAATGGGGCGGTAATCCTGGAGGAATATCGAATCCACCTTCTTTGGAATCATTATGACATCAGCGGTCATCCGCGCCGTTGGGAAGTGCTGGGTCCTTAGCATGGCATTGATTATTGCCACGAGATAAGTTAAGGACTTTCGCGAAAGTAGCTTCAGCGCCTTATTAGTGATTCGATCCTCTCCAGGTGCTTTACGCACCTTGAGGTCTTTCATATGACCTAGAAACTCTGCTGGTGTGCAATGCGGAGACTCAGTAGATTCCGCTGATGTGCCATGCAGCTCTTCAGTTGAGGAATCTTCTGAGGAAAAATCACTAAGGGAGGCACTACTGCCACTGACGCCGTTGGCCCTAAAATATTTCCTGACGGATCTTACAATATGTTGCTCCTCGTCGAGGTCATTATCAAGGTCATAGCTGGGAGAGAACTGACTTTCCATTGCATCAGCGAAAACCTCGACCTTTTCCTCTGACCTACAGACTATGCCCCTAGGACCGTGGATGTGCAGGAGTTGTTCTCGCTTTCCGTTTCTGAGCGACTTTCCAACTTTCCAAAGAGGAATACTAGAGTCAAGCATCCCCGACAGAAAGTCGCTCCATTGCTCATTACGGAATTCATGAAGAGCATTTCTCACTTCATGAACAAGATTCGATGCTCTGTGAATGTCATCTGAGTGACAAGACCTCTTCGCCTGCTTAATTGCAACTCTTTTGTCATAAATTTTCTGACGAATGTCTGCAGGGAGAAGCAATGACTGGTATGGAAAATAATTTCCTGTCATTTCTGACATTGAAAAGTCAATTGAGTTTTATTAGAGCTAATAAAAATATGATTTATTTCCCCCTTAAACATGTTTGGTATCTGAGTAGCCAGACCTGACAGACTAACATACCGACGAGACTTTTAACTAAGTGCAAAGGTCCACCGGACCGCTCTGACGAATAATGACGAATAGTATGATTTATTTAACTAAAACGATAAAACCTAGTCGTTAATTTGAACTTCAAAACAAGATAAAATTCATATTAAATGTTCAAATTGCCATCCATATACTAGTTGGCAATGAGCTAGATATTGCGGAAATGCGTTTAGAACATTTTGAAGACATCCGCTTTCATCGATTCTTCTGCATCCATTTTCTATTCGTTGATTTAGTTCCTCCAAATCAAATGGTTTGCACAAAAAATAATCTAGGGGTGTGAGGTCAGGAGACCGAGGGGGCCATTCAATCGTATCTCTTCTACCTATCCACCTTCCCTGCGAGCATAATGCGGAGGTGTAGCATCTTGTTGAAACTATATTCTATCGTTGGGCACTCTATTAGTTACTAAAAGAAAACAATATTGATATTTTTTATTATCTGTGGTAATAAAAGTTACTTGCAAGGATTGGGAAATATTCCCGCCAAAGCTGGGTCAACGTGATTCCTCAAAAGATGCAAATATCTTTCGACGTTTAAATTTTCTTCCATGAAAAATGGACCGATTATCTTTTGACCTATGATACCGGCGAAAACATTAATTTTTTGTCGATATCGTGTATGACGTTCCCGTACCCAATGAGGATTTTCCCTGGCCCAGTAGCGGCAGTTAGGCGATTACGAGTTCCGCTCAAAGAAAAGCTTGACTCATCCGATAACTTTATTTCGTACAAAAAATGTTCATTTCTATTAGACATGTTCATCATGGTCTCACAGAATTGTAAACCTGTCAAAATCATCATCTGATATTTTATTCGTTAATTTATTCGTCTTCAAAATGCGTTCCACAGACATGTGAGATGCATTGTTATCTTAACCAAGTGTTCTAGTAGAAAGGTGGGGGTTTTCCGCTTTACTCACTAAAATTTTCCAAGCCTTAGTTTCGTCAGAGGCTGTTTTGTGACGGCCAGATCGTGGAACATCCTTTACATGTCCTGTTATTTCAAATTTCCTCAAAACTTTCCCAATAACAGACCTTGTTGTTGGATTCCGGTTGGGATATTTGTCATTAAAAATAGCGCTGTGTGCGTCGACGATCGCTATAACCCAGAATCATCGACCTTTTTATACAGTGTGAGTCTTCATAAAGTGCACATATCAACATCAGGGAAACTACACTCTATTTCATCGACGGATAAATCATCAAAAAAACATGAATTTGATTTTTTATGAATATATGAATATTTTAAAATTTTTAGTAGCAGCTTCTAACCATATTGAAATAACTTGTTACAACTTTTAAACTAAATGTCCTATCATATTGGAATACATTTAGTAGTGATGTGCCTGAAAAGTGAAGAATTCCAGGAAAAGTAATGACATCCATTTAGAATAAAGAAAATTTTGATGAAAATCTGTTTTTTTTTTTCATCATTTTTACAATGATTTCAAATTTTCTATAAATATCGTCCCTTGTAGGGTGTATCTGTAAGTCACTTGAAATAGCATAAAAACCTTTGGTCGGCGCGTCCTTTGTAATTTCATGACGTATCATAGGCGTGCGGCATTTATTTAGAACTATAATAAAAATGTTTTTATATCACAATAAATGGATTTTACTATCTTCTTATTTTTTTGATTTGGGATAAAAAATACTTATATTGGGAGTTTAATTTATGTTGACTGAAAGTTAAGAAATGGAAAAATTACAGAATTCCAACGTTTGACATAGGCAAATATTTACATAGCAGGTAGGTATATAAAAAGGTATATAAAGACTTACATTATAGGTATTTATATATCATCCTCGCCTTCGGAGCTGTCGCTAGAGTCATCTTGTAGAGGAATTACAACGGGATTTACAGGAGGCAAAACACAATATTCATTTTCTTTTTCAATAATATGCCTAGAACACTGCTTCCATAAGTCTGTGGCAGCAATATGAGATACTGCATCTCTTATTGTGGCCAATAGCGATTCACTTAATTGAGGGGTCTGATTATGTTTTCTTACTTTTTTTTTTAAAGCAGCCCAGACCAACTCAATCGGGTTAAAAATGCAGTAATAGGGAGGTAGACGTAATACTTCATGGCCATTTTGCTGAAGCAGATTGTCAACAACATACTCTTTTTCAAATTTTTGTCTTTTAATAAGATCCAATAATATGGCTTTGGTTGATTTTTGTGGTATTTCCATTCCCTTATCCTTCATAAAATCAATAATGTCTTGTTTTTTTGTGCCTGTATTCGGAATTTTGTTTTTCTGTCGGGAATGGTATGGCGCATTGTCCATAATAATCACTGAATTTGGGGAAATGTTTGGTATTAACTGCTGCTCTATCCACTTTTCAAATAAGTCGGAGGTCATGTCCTCATGATAGTCGGCACATGATTCTTTGATATTTTTGGCAGATAACAGCAAGGCATTAGGTATAAATCCATTTTCACTGCCAGCATGGAGAATAATGATTCGTTTTCCACGGTTGCATGGTGCATTTAAAATGCACTTGTGGCTGTCGTCAACCCAGCCGTACTGCACAACATCATGGCTATCATACCACGTTTCATCCAGGTAAATCAGATTTTTTTTCTGCTCTCTATAGATTTTAACTTTGTGCAAAAATTCTTGGCGCAATTCAACGATTCGAGACGACTCCATAATAACCATTCTTTTATCTAATTTTTTGTATTGAAAACCACACAGTTTTACAATACAGTGCAGTGAGTCTAAGCATTTGTAATTATAAAAATCTTCAGGATAATCTTTTAATTTATCCCGTATCATTTCCAACGTGGGCACCAAATTTTCTTTATAAAATCCGTATATTATACGACGAATATCTTCCTGAAAACCCACGTCTATTCTTTTTAATTTTTGCCCTATGCGCTTTCTGTGGAAGGAATGGTTGACTACATCTCCCCTTTTTATAACCCGATAAATGGTAGACCGACTGATTTTTGTCAGGATACAAATTCTGTTTAAAATTTGATTTTGCGAGGAATCTGGATTTTCGTTTTTCAGACAATCATACATATTACTCTTTGGGTCTGTTCCTCTAAATCTTTATGAAAGAATTCTGCCTGCACAGGTTCATCAACCATCTCCTCGTGGCTTGGAGCATTTTCCCAAGGTCTCCAAAGAGCCATATTTAGGACACACAAGAACAATCAACACAACAATTAAATCAACAAGTAAACTGAGTATTCAAAAGTCAAAAACACACAAACTAATAAAATCTATGAAAAAACACGGACAGACTAAAGAAAACACGTTTATTCACCGCTACACGGCACTGGCTAAACTGTTTCAATTTTCAGTAGCCACCTGCACTTGTTCGGAGCTCTGAAATACACGCTTTCTCATTGGCTATGTCCACATCCACGCATAGGCGTGCTTTACTCCACGTGGACCGGTGAAACTGCCTTTGATCTCTTATACGGGGGATATTTGCTGCGAAATTTGGCGATTTTTGCAGCAACAGAGCGTGTTAAATATAGATATATAAAACGCACTCGGTATTTCACAGTGTTTCAAGTGACTTCAGATAAAGTATACCCTTTTTTTATTTGTAAGTTATTCTACATATTATCAGCTTTATAAAAGTAAAAATTGCACGTTTATTACTCAAATGTAACAGTTTCTATGAGTGTTAGTTTATAAAAAAAGCCCATGCGCATCGTCTTGCTAGGCACCATTGTTTATCATGTAGATACCTTTTTTTGGTGATTCAATGTAGAGTCGCGCGGGCTGAAGTACAAGTGGGGAGGCGGGCCCATTTGAAAAACAATTGAATGTTGGGCAGTTAGGCAACTATTTGTGTTTCTCCTGCCAACTTTATCAGTTTCGTTTGCTACATATCACGCTTTCGCTTTTTGGTCGCGATGCCACGTATAAGTGATTTCCCTCCGGCACACATTGCCGATATCCATTATTATTATGGAATGTACCGAGGGAGTGCTAGAGCTGCTTGCACAGCTTATCTAGCTGCATTTCCAAATCAACGCCCTGTTCCATCAGCCCGTAACTTCCAAGAAGTACATAGAAGACTGGCTAACACTGGACTTGGTTTGCCTCGAGATCGCCCCGAACCAGGTGTTATTATTCATGTTGCTATCGAAGAAGCCATTTTGGATGATTTGTTTGCTGACCCGACTACTTGTACGAGACGTTTGGCGTTACGTCATGGCGTATCCCAGAAATCGGTTTGGCGCATCTTGAGGAAAGCAGGGTTGCATCCATACCATTATCAAAGGGTGCAGCACTTGCATGAAGATGTGGATTGGCGTCCAAGGTGCGTTATGTCTACATGGATTTTAATAAAAACAAGAGACAATCCTGAATTCTCGAAAACAATTCTGTAGACAGATGAATCTCAATTCACGAGAGACGGCATCGTGAACTGTCGTAATTTACATAAGTGGTGCCCAAAAGATGAAAACCCTAGGGTGAAAAGGGCTTCAACATTTCAAGTGAAATTTTCTGTAAATGTGTGGGCCGCACTGATTGACAACGTTTTGATTGGTCCAATAATACTCCCGAGGACATTAAACGGAGAGAGATTTCTGGAGCTTTTGCGGACTGAACTGCCCTTGCTGTTGGAAGAAGTGCCGCTGCAAACCCGTCGAAGAATGATGCTTCAAATGGATGGATGTCCTGCCCATTACTCGCTGATTGTCAGGTCTTTTCTTAATGAAAATTATCCAGGCCGCTGGATCGGTCGACAAGGACCTGTTGGGTGGCCGGCGCGTCCCCCAGATCTCACACCTCTCGACTATTTTTTATGGGGACAATGAAACAAAGGGTGTACAGCAGTTCCATAAACAGCGAAGCGGAACTTGAAGAAAGAGTTTTGCGTGTTGCAAACGAAATCAAAAATGATCCCGAGATGATTCGTAGGACAACTCATCAAATTTCACTTCGCGCTACAATGTGTTTGCAGCAACGGGGTGGCCATTTTGAACATTTGATGCATTAAGCCAAAATGATTATCTATAGACAAGTCTATTTGATTTTATTGGTTAAAGATAATGAATGATTCATGTAGGTTAATACTGTTGGTTTATTCCTACTCTGGCGTGGAACTGAGTTCACTGCTTTTTGAAACGCTGATTTAAAAACTTGTATCTAAGTAATAAACTTGCAATTTTTCACCATTAGGAAGCTAATAACATGTAGAATAACTTAACATTTAAAAAAGGTAGGGTAAATAGGACAATTTTTATTGAAATTTAGCAATTGTTTTAAAAATCATTGAAAAAATAGTGAGTTTCAGCTTATTCCTCTTTATTTTAAATTTATAGCATTTAATTTCGTAGAAAATTTTCACTTTACTGGTACGGCCTATTATTTGCAATCACTACAAATTTTATTCCAATATAATAGGACATTCAGTTTAAAAGTTGTAACGATTTATTTAAATAGGGTTAGCAGCTGACTAAAAATTTTCAAATATTCATAAAAAATCAATTATTGTTTTTAATTTTTTTTTGATAATTTTTCCGTCAATAAAATAGGGTGTAGTTTCCTTGATTTTGCACTTTATGAAGACTCACACAGTATTTTAAATATTTTTTTCATTACATCTGCCTAAAATGATTTGACCTTTTTCGTTAAATTATATTTTTATATAATCTCTTTATATACATATTTTTTACGCTTGTAATTATTATTTATTAATTATTAATATTAATTTATATAATTTGGTTAGGACTCCTCTGTTGTATTTCTGTTTGTTGGGCTAGTACTTTGATCAGTTTGTCTGTTAACTAGTCCATTTTCCAGAGAATTCACGTTGTTTCTTCGTTTTTAATTTTTTCTCTATTGTATTTTTTTGCTCTGCAAATAAGCGCTATTATTATTATCATCAATTTCTATTCTCTCGGTTTCAGTTAAATGAATCATTCTCAATAACTCTACCAACAAAACTCAATGTACTTTTGAAAGTCAGAAATGACAGGATATTACTTTCGATACCGGTCATTGCTTAGGTGAAATGTGTTTGAATATTAATGTTTGAACGCGAGCATTTCGAAAATTAAGAGGTGCACGTGAAAGTATGTTCACTAAAAAGTATTAATTCAGAATTTTTATTTCTCTTGTTTCGCCATCCGTTCCGCAGCCAATGGACCGATTTTGAAAAACATATATATCTCATTTTGTAAATTTTTCGCGATTACAATATTTTCTCGCCCGGTGGCGTAGAAGATAAAAACGTGGAAAAAGCAATGTGATCATAAGGTTGATCAGAAAAATAAGATCAATGCATCTAATAACCTTAAAATTCAGATGTACCTTGTGTGAATATTGACGTACACGGCCTACGTACGAAAAAGTATATGCTAATTCACGTTTCTCGATTTATGCATCGTAACTCATCATCGTGCATATATTTATGCAGGAATTAATGCAATGTTGTAGATATTATTCAATTAAAATTTGTGAGTGAGCTGATGTTTTACTGTGTGTTTACACGCACACCTTTCTTGAAACTGATACGCAGAGTCGCACCGGCAGAGTGAAACTTACGGTTAATATAATTATACGTCAAAGCAAAATACACGCTTCATACCGACTAGCAAATACATATTATAATTTTCAACTATTCGGAGTCAGTTAAATTAAAGCAAGAATTTGGATAAAATAACACTGATAAACACAGGATTTGTGACATGACAATTTTTCGGTGTATCTTATGTTCTCTGAGACTCTTAAATCAAATCTAAAAACAGAATGTTTCTCTCACCCACAGATATTCGCTAACATCTACTTTTATGAATTACAATACGTAACATCTCATATTGCTGCATTTCTGGGCGTTTATGCGATGACGCACATATATAATGTTAAGACCTGTCTATTCCTGTTTTTTTATATACGAGCTCTATGTTTAGAGAGCATATTGCGTTTATTAGTAGACTAATAGCAGCCGAGTCATTTACGTTTTCTGTGTTGAAGAGTACTGAGATGTTCTGAGTACTCTTAATTTTTGTTAAAACGGTGTGATGTTTTTAGTTTATTGTAATCGAGACTAGCTTTATGGACCATGCCTAGAAATTGTGTAAATAAACATACGTTTGCTCCCCTTGTGTTGAAAACATACGAACTTTATTTTGCAATTAAAGTTGGCGACCAAGATAAACTATGGGCCCCTCATATATGTTCTAAGACTCGTGTGACGTTGTCAACAGGTTGGTTAAGAGGCGACAATCGAAAAATGCCCTTTGCGGTACCAATGGTTTGGAGAGAACCGAGAGACCATACTACTGATTGCTATTTTTGCCTCACAAATATTAAAGGTATTGGACAAAAATCGAACCATACTGTTAAGAATTTTAATTTACCATCAGCTTTGCGGCCCGTTAAGCATAGTGATGAACTTTCTGTCCCAGTTCCACCAGAATCTTGTCTTTGGATGAAAAAGTCGAATCCACCGATTCTGAAAGTGATGGTACAGAAAGCGCAAAAATGTCCGATCCTTCGTTTGACCTGCCAGGATGTTCAACAGCGCCGCATTTGATCACACAGGGTGAACTTAATGACTTAGTTCGAGAATGAAATCTGTCAAAATCCCAGTCAGAACGTTTAGCGTCAAGATTGAATGGATGGAATCTTCTTCACGGTGATGTTAACATAACTTTTTACCGAAAATGGCAACAAGACCTCACATACTGTTTCCGTCAAGAAAGGGAGTTGATATATTGCTCCGATGTCAACAATTTGTTTGACGCGAAAGGACAGAAACATGATTCAAATGATTGGCACCTGTTCATTGATTCCTCTACGCTTAATTTAAAAGCGGTATTGGTACACAACGGTAATAAATATCCATCTGTACCTATAGCGTACGCATGAAGGAATCATATGAAAATATGCAAGTTCTGTTAGAGCATATCCGTTGTAATGAATATAGATGGGCCCTATGAGCAGATTAAAGGTAATAGCACTTCTTGAAATGCAACTGGGATATACCAAATATTGTTGTTTTCTTAGTGAATGGAATAGTCGTGCGCGAGATCGTCATTATGAACAGAAGGAGTAGCCACTACGTATTAACTCCAGGCCTCAAAAATATTGCTCATGAACCAGTAGTTGATCCCAAAAACGTGTTGCTTCTACCTCTTCATATTAAGTTGGAACTGATGAAAAATTTTGTGAAAGCTATGGATCGAAATGGAAGGGGGTTTCTGCATTTAAAACAAAAATTTCCGGGACTTAGGCAAAAATTAAAGAGGGGATGTTTGTGGGTCCACAAATACGGAGAATCATGAAGGATGGTTTATTTGATAGTGCTCTAAATGAAACAGAATTACGAGCATGAATGCTTTTAAATCATTTACTGCAAATATTTTAGGCAATGTGAAGGCAGACAATTATAAAGATATTGTGAGTGAACTAATTAATGCTTATAAAGAAATGGAATGTAACATGCCTCTAAAAATTGACTTTTTGGATTCTGATCTCGATTTTTTCCGGAAACTTTAGGTGCGGTAAGTGATGAACATGTAAACGGTTCGGCCAAGGCATTTCTGCTAAGGAAAAACGGTATAAAGGCAAATGGACTGTCAATTTGCTTGCTGATTAATGCTGGACATTGTTAAGAGATACTTCAGGAGCAACATATCGCCGTAAAACATCGACAACAACAATCTGAGATTAATGTTTATTCGAGTTAGTACACACATATCCTTATATTTTAGGAGTATAAGCAGCAAATAAAATGCCGTATTGCAAGAAAACCGTGGGTGATAGAAAAAATCGAATGCTATTTCCGTATTTTTGGGTACATTTTACATAATTACCACCTTGTTTTGTCCATGTCACAAAAAAATATTTTAATTTTGTTCACCAGTGTAATTAATTAAAATTAAACAAATTCAAACATGGAATTCTCCGGAAAAATTAATTCCTTAGTCGTTTTATAAATGTATTTATAAATGCTTCTGTGTCCTTACAAAACATTTTTTTGGTTTTATAATTTTTATATATAACTTATTTTATGTCGTTGCTAAGCAAATAAGCAAAAAAAGGAAATTTTTAAAGTAATAAACCCTCAATAAGTTGCTCCTTGTTCTAAAAAAGTTATGACAGCTCAAAAATCAAAATCATGGTCAACGCAATGGAGTAAGCTCAGTAGAAGGTGGCAATGTGGGCATATAAAGGGTGGCGCATCGAAAACGAAACAGACGCATTTACTGGCAGCTCAGTTGTTTTTTTTTTGTAAAACGCTCAGACCCGTCGATTTTGTTTTCGAGGGGGCACAAGTTTGGGCGGGGGTGACTACAACCCTAAAATCTTAAATGGAAAGGGGGGTCGAGTGATACCTTATTTTAAAGGTCTTTCAATTCCCTTTATAATGATATAAAATTAGTGTACTTCAGTTCAGTAGTTTTGAAGATTTATTGATTTAAAGCTTAAAGTAGACTTTAATAGGTACATCAGATTAGTTTGTACTACTTTCAGAAGAAATTTGACTGAATGAATTTACTTAATAAGTAAATGCTTTTCTTCACTACGCCCATGGTTTGTTTATCATTTGAAAGACCTTTAAAATAAGGTATCACTCGACCCCCCTTTCCATTTAAGATTTTGGGGGTGGTGTCACCCCCGTGATTTTTTGCCAAACTTGCCCTCGAAAGCAAAATCGACGGGTCTGAGCTTTTTTCAAAAAAAACTGAGCTGCCAGTAAATGCGTCTGTTTCGTTTTCGATGCGCCACCCTGTATAATAACGGATGTTCAGTTACTTCCAAATACGAAATGTTTGAATTTGCTTAGGAGGAAAAAAGGAAACCTTTGTTCTTCGCATAAAAATAACAATTATCTTTCGGAATGGCTTGTGACTCATGTCGGCAAGGTAGACTCGTGTATTTTGCTATAAAATACCCTTTGAACGCACCCGTATTGATCAGTAAACTAGTAGTGACACCCGGAAGACAAGTGTACATGTGCCATTTTTATTAATAGATAACTAAAAACATAAACTCGCAAAATACTTTCTTATTTAACGTCACAAAAATCGACCGTTCTTCATTCAAATCACCCACGATACAGATTAAACCCTAGTTACACGTTCTTATCAGTATGAAAAAACAAAAAATTCCTGGTATTTTGTATTCGTCAGTTGTTTGGTACAATAAATTATTAATGCGTTGTTCTAATATCACAACAATGAGCGCAAAATACAGATATTTATTTTTCAATTCAATTTATGTAGGACTTTTATTACATTTTTTTTGAGAAATCAACTTCTTTCATAACAGTGCATATGTGGTTAAAATTTGTCGGATAAGTTGTGGAACACCCTGTTGAAGTAACAAGCCTTCGGATAAGAAGAATTTCAAGTTGCTGCGTGAAATTATCGACGCATTAGCAACAAGTGCCAAAATCTGCGTTTTGCCTCGGTTTTCGGCCATAACTTTTTTACTATACTAAGTGACATATAAATCCGAACACCTAGTTTAAATGGTTTTATGTTAATAAAAGTTGGTGAATGTATTTATCTTACTGTAAATAACAAGTGAACAAATTTTCAGCCTTATCAGTTGGACATTCCGGTTTTTATAGTGCTTTTTTTTTTAATTCACTAACGCTCTAAAAATGAATATTTCAGCCGCAGTAAAGAATCAACGTTGGCGGATTTTGGTTCTTGACATCCTTTACGATCGGTTACGATGCCTAGAGTACGGAGACCTGTACGATTTCATCAACTTAGTGAGTTTGATAGGGGCCGTATAGTGGGACTTCGGGAAGCTGGACTTTCTTTTCGGGCAATTGCAGTTAGAGTGCAAAGAAGTGTAGACATTGTGGTTAGGTGTTGTCAGGCATGGCTTCGAGAAGGCCGTACGCAAAGAGCAAGGAGCACTGGACGCCGCCGTAGAACAACAGACCGTGAAGATCGCCGCCTAAGATTATTGGCCTTAAGGGAGCGTTTCTCCACTACCAGGTCCATTGCAAATGAATGGTTTGCAGAACACGGAAGACCTATTGGCATGCGAAGTGTTTACCGACGAATGAGAAGTTTTGGCTTGTTTTCATAGCGGCCACACTGGGTCCTCCCTTTAACTCGAGAACACCGACGTAATCGCCTTGAGTGGTGCAGACAACGGTCTCTCTGGGATCAGGAATGGAACAGTATTGTCTTTAGTGACGAGTCTCGATTTTGTTTAGGCATGCACGATGGTCGTGCCAGGGTTAGAAGGCGACGTGGTGAAAGGAGGAATACACAGTTTTTTGTTGAAAGACATGTTCATCACACTGTTGGAGTTATGGTTTGGGGTGCTATAGCTTATGGTTCCAGGTCACCTTTAATCTTCATCAGAGGTAACATGAACGCGCAGCGTTATATCCACGAAGTTCTAGAACCCCATCTTTTACCCTATCTTGACACCCTGGCAGATCCAACTTTCCAACAAGATAATGCCCGACCACATGTTGCAAGAGTCACAATAGACTTCTTTCAACATAATGATGTCACATTGTTACCATGGCCACCAAGATCTCCCGACTTATCCCCAATTGAGCACGTGTGGGATATGATGGGTAGGAGATTGCTCAATTTGCAACGTCCTCCTCAGACTCTAGAAGCACTTCGAGAGGAGTTGGTGGTTGCCTGGAATGAGATACCACAGGAGGACATTGACCACCTGATCAGAAGCATGCCTAGGCGCGTTGGAGAATGCGTAGCACATCAGGGTGCATCCACACATTATTAAAGGTCAAAGGGCTTTAAAGCAGTGCAATCATTTTGAAATTTTTATCATTTACTCATTATGCTTCATTAAGTACTTATACAAAATTTTATTAAAATAAAACCATTTAAACTGGGTGTTCGGATTTATATGTCACTTAGTATATTAGTGGGAACTTATTACGTGTGATCTCATTCTGTAGATCTTATAAATACCTAAAAATCTTATTTGAAAAGTTTTTTCGTTCCTGCCAACGCTTCCGACCGAATACCAAAGAACACGTTTTCGCATTCTTTGTTGTCGAGTAAAAAGTTTTTCCACAAAAACTGGCGAACCCATTTTATGCGTCCATATTTTAAATACCTCCCAAACCAGGGGTATTTTCGTCTAATATGATTGGACTACACGTGCTTTTTGCTAAATAAAATCGAGCCTAAATCTCTCTTATCTCCGCCATTGTGCGACGTCGAAATTGAAAAAATATGAACGTCCGCTGTTCATGAGGCGTTCCAGGATGTCATGTCGACCAGCATCGTGTCGTATTCGACAAGTTCATTAAGTTAGCGCGCTGCAGACCGCTGCAGACTGCAGCAGCTACCCTGACCATGCATCCGCTCTCAGCAGTTGCTGTCCGGACGGTTTTTGGTGATAACAAGATGGGCTTTTCGCGTGCGCTGCCCGATGCTGTCCGTTCGATTAATTGTCGCGAGGATACGTTAATGATATACGAAGGATAAAGGTTGTACGTCTGATATTGGCCGATGCATACATGAATTATTGCATACTTTGTATGACATGCTGTGGAACGTGTAGTTTTTTTATGACAGTCGTACATGGCAGATTTTTTATAACTATATATCGTAAGTCAACTGGAATTAGTTGAAACCGTTACAAAAAGTGGCACGTTTTTTTAGTAACTATGCCACTGTGCGAGGAAGTACAGGGTGGCCCATAAGTCCTTTGGGCTGGAAAAAAAGGAATAAAACCAAACTAGTTACATTATGAAGAATTATTATATTTTGTTATCATCTTTATTGAATGGGAATTATCTTTTAAAAATCACATCGTCTAAATGCAATCCATTACGATCACGGCACTCATATAAACGACGTCTAAAATTGTCGATGACTGCGCGGCAAGTCAACACTGTAATGCTTGCCATTTCTCTTCGGATATTTTCTTTCAGGACATCAACTGATCGCGGAGTGGTGTCGTACACTTTACTCTTGAGGTAGCCCCATAAAAAGAAGTCCATTGGGGTCAAATCTGGACTACGTGGTGGCCAGGAAATGTCTCCTCTTCGAGAAATTACTTTGCTGGGAAAAAGTTGACAGACGACGGGCATAGAAGTGTTGGAGGTGTGGGCAGTTGCTCCGTCCTGTTAAAACCAGGTCTGCGTATTATAGCCTGGAAAATTCTGCAACGCTGTTGTCAAAAACTCCTCTATCATTGCTACATACCGCTCCGAAGTAACAGTTAATGCGCGACCTCTGTCGTCCTCAAAAAAATAAGGGCTACGATGCCATGCGCTGACATAGCAGCCCAAACTGTAACTTTAGAGCTGTGTAAGGGCTTCTGATGCTTACGCCTTGGATTTTCGGGGCTCCAATAACGGCAATTTTGTTTATTTACATGCCCGTTTAAATGGAAGTGAGCCTCGTCCGAGAACAACACATTATTGAGCGAAGAAAATCGATTCAACATTTCATTCGCAAAGTTTAGTCTCTGAATAGCGTCATTATCTTTTAATTCCTGCACTAACTGAATTTTGTAAGCGTGCAGACGTAAATCTTTCCTTAAAATCAGCTGTAAAGATGTTCTGGGTACGTTTAGTGCACTGGAACGCTTACGAGTAGACTGGGTAGGATTTTGACCGAACAGACTGTGCCACAATGTTGATGTTTTCTTCAATACGAGTTGTCCTTGGTCGACCCCACCGCTGTTTATCTAACGTCGAACCAGTCTCTTCGAACTTAGCAACCCAGTTCTTAATCGTTTGAGCTGTTGGACACTTTGTAAAATTGTGTAAATTGTGGTATTCTCGATATTTACGCCCCGCAATAGTTGCCGAAACATTATTTTGATAAAACGCGCGCACACAAAAAGCACGATCCCCTCCAGTGAAACACTCCATGGCGACTGAATTCCCAGACACTGAAGATACTGCCCCCACCTCGCCCGCGCCGCTCACGCTCACCCGTTAAATTTTATTCAAATTTGAAATTTCAAAGGACTTATAGACCACCCTGTATTGTAATCGCGAAAATGGGATGTTATATTTTTTGGATGTACAAAAAGGCATGTCACTCACTTCCGTTGGTCATGTACAGTAATGGACAAAGGTATATAGATAAATTAATATTGTGTTGTATTTCTTTTTTAACTTGTTTTATTAATACAATAACCTGTATGAAGGACAAATATATATATATATATATATATATATATATATATATATATATATACTAAGTGACATATAAATCCGAGTTTAAATGGTTTTATTTTATTAAAATTTTGTATAAGTACTTAATGAAGCATAATAAGTAAATGATAAAAATTTCAAAATGATTGCACTGCTTTAAAGCCCTTTGACCTTTAATAATGTGTGGATGCACCCTGATGTGCTACGCATTCTCCAACGCGCCTAGGCATGCTTCTGATCAGGTGGTCAATGTCCTCCTGTGGTATCTCATTCCAGGCAACCACCAACTCCTCTCAAAGTGCTTCCAGAGTCTGAGGAGGACGTTGCAAATTGAGCAATCTCCTACCCATCATATCCCACACGTGTTCAATTGGGGATAAGTCGGGAGATCTTGGTGGCCATGGTAACAATGTGACATCATTATGTTGAAAGAAGTCTATTGTGACTCTTGCAACATGTGGTCGGGCATTATCTTGTTGGAAAGTTGGATCTGCCAGGGTGTCAAGATAGGGTAAAAGATGGGGTTCTAGAACTTCGTGGATATAACGCTGCGCGTTCATGTTACCTCTGATGAAGATTAAAGGTGACCTGGAACCATAAGCTATAGCACCCCAAACCATAACTCCAACAGTGTGATGAACATGTCTTTCAACAAAAAATCTTTGTCCACTAGTACGTCTAGCGTAATGAACACCATCTGATCCAAACATATTGAACTTAGATTCGCCACTGAATCATACCCTCTTCCAGTCACAGATGCAACCGTGCAAATTGTAATCGGTCCTTACCGTTTTTCCTCGAGATTATCGGCTTCTTACTAGGGCGACGTGCAAATAACTTCAAATCGTTTAATCTTCTACTTACAGTTTTCGTAGAAACACTGACAATTCCTTTTGTCTCGATTTCGGTTTTTATTTGTCTTGGGGTTTTAAACGGATCTTTGGACGAAATTACTTTTATTAATCTAACTGATCTAGCATTTAGTTTTCTAGGCCGACCACTTCTCTTAGACGCTTCCAAGATACCTTTTTCTTTATATTTGTTCAATATTGCCCAAACTGCTTTACGCTTCAACTTCAAATTTTTGGCAATGTCGACTTGACGTTGACCATCTTTGTATAACTCAAGGATCTTAGTTTTCACATCGAAATAAATTGCTGGGCCACGCGGCACGGTCTTAAAATCGCTCAACTTATTCCACAATACTTGATGAACACAGACTAATCCTCTTCTGACACGAAACTGTACTAAACTAATGTTGAAAAGAATTTGTCTACATATTTTTGTCCCTCATAAAAGTGCTTATATTCAGACTTGTATTGTGTTCATTGCAGATAATGTAAAAACAATGAATTTAGTTTTTCTACTACTACTCTGTCGGCCAATGCTTGACCCCTCTATTACACAGAGTTACGACTATTCCAAGGGCGAAAAAGCGTTGTAGTTTTCGGCAGAGTGGGAAGTGAAAAAAAAATCGCATTAACTTCGTTTCAAAGGTTAATATTTAAAAAAAAACTGTAGGCGTTGAAAATCGGATTGTAGGGGGTAAGGGGTGGTAAATGTCTTTAGTATCAGTCAAAGACGTCATTAAGAAGCCCGGTAACAATGGGAAAATTAAATGATAAAAGCTCGATGAATAAGCCACTGCCTACTGTGGCAAGTGCATTAGGTCACTCTAACTGGTGTACTAGGGCGATGTCGACGCTGACACGCCGCTACAGGGGAATATTTATACAGTGGACCTCCGGTAATCCGACAAACATTATGCAGGGCAGTGTCGGACTATCGAATTTGTCGGATTATAGAGCACTGCCTAAGACCCAATATAGTCCGGAATTTTTTACAAAAGAGTACCTTGTAATCCGACAAATTACATATCCAATGTTAATGTTACGTATATGTATGTACTTTGAAGTACAAATCATACATAGTCTATGTATGTCGAATTTAGTAAATTAAATGACAACATAGAGCTTACGTTTTATTATAAAATTAAGCATAAATGCACATACATATGTTCCAAAATAATCAAGAATTATTAATCAAAATCATTAATGAATTTATCAAATTATGAAGCTTGGAAATATTCATCATTTTTTTGTTTTGTTTAAGGTTGTTATAACGCGAGATCAGAGCTTTGTCCCTCAGTCTTCTCAAAAGTAAAAGTTCGTTGTAGGATGTACCATTCTCTTCAGCGCATTGTAAACCTAGCTTAAAGGCGTTAATTGCGTCTTGTGCTGTGACTTGTGGAGCAGTTGCAATCACGCCGTCGTTATTTTCCTGATTGTTTGTTGTATAATTAGAAACCTCTTTTATAATCTCTTCGTCAGACATTTCATGAAAAACATTTTCCTCTTTATCCATTTCACGGCACCAGATTTCCAAATCTTCCGGACTTATCTGTGTTTCAGTAGCCACTTGTTCTATAACTTCCGAAGTAACACTGATTTGTGGAACGGTGCTAGGAGTGGTGACTATATCTGGCCATAACTTTTTCCAAGACGATTTAATAGTTGATGACAGTAACGCATTCCACGACTGACAAAGAGCAAAAACCAAGTCTTTCATATTAAATTCTTTTAAACTTTTTTCTATTGCTTGGTCTTTTGATACGGCTCTCAGAAGTAGGTTTTTCTTATAGTCTTGCTTGACAAACTGAATGATATTCTGGTCCGTTGGTTGAATCAGTGCAGTGCAATTTGGCGGAAGAAACATCGCAGTGATGCATTTATCATCAGTTTTTAGTTCTTCTTCAGACGGATGACCGGGAGCGTTATCAAGAAGCAACAACGCTTTTTGAGGAAAATTATGATCTTTTAACCATTTTCTAACTTCAGGTACGAAGCATTCATCAAATCACTTTTTGTAAAAGTCTTTTGTCATCCATGCACTGTTTTGTCCGTAATAGTGTACAGGTAAATCAATGTTTTTGAATGCCCGTGGTTTATTAGATTCCCCAATGACCATCATCTTAATCGCGTGTGTGCAAGCAGCGTTAGCACATGGTAGTATGGTTACACGCTCTTTACTTACTTTTCGTCCAGGTACGGATTTTTCGTTACAAGAAACGAAAGTTTTGTTAGGCATCACACGCCAAAAAAGCCCTGATTCGTCTGCATTGTACACCTGTGACGGGTCAAGATTTAAATCGTTCACCTTTTGCAAAAATCTTAATTTAAAGGGCTCTATGCAAGTGACATCGTTAGGAAGTTTCTCTCCTGTAATAGTCATTAAACGTATGCCATGACGACTTTTAAAACGTTTTAGCCATCCTTTGCTGGCCACAAAATCATCTTTTTTTGTTATTTCCTTATAAAAAACTCAGCTTTCATGGCCAACATGGGTCCTGAAATTGGAGCATGCCTATGTCTTTCCTGAAAGTTTCATTGCGATTTAAGCGGTCTAAAATATCACATTTTCCTTTAATTTTCAATGTTTTGTGCTTTCGCTTCTGAGTTTGTGATGACATTACTAGGTTCTATACTTAATACACAATGAATAAATAGTAAACAATGTACGCACGCTAGGCCGTACTGCTATCACCAGTAGTCGAATTCAAACTAAGTAAAACAATGCTTACGCGTTGTGTTTTTTTCTAGGAAGCCAACAACGAGTTATCTCGATTAAACTAGGAATATATCAATAAATAGCTTCTGGGAAAAGAACAAAAAGTCAGTGCTGGCTTGCACGAACAGAAAATTTATTAAAAAACGAACAAAAAATATGATTATAAAAATTAATTCAAATCCAGAAATAAAATAATATTTTATTGTTTATGGACCTTCTTAAAATTGCTGTGGCAATCAACGTGTGAACGAATATTTGTGGTAAAAAAATGTACGCCACTGACTTTTGTGAAATTCTGATTATTCTCTTTGGATTAAGCAAATATAAATTCACAATTTTTGTCTCTTGAATTGTTTTCGGATACTGCGTAAAGTATATTCAAGATGCTTAGGGAAAAAGCACATTTTTGAAATTTTAAGACCCTGTATCTTGAGATCGAAGAATTTTTATGAACTTTTAGTCTTAAAATTGCTCAAAGAACCGTCTGTTAAATTGGAAAGTACGGGCCGGTGTTCCTCAGGGTTCGCTCCTAGGACCAATCCTTTATTCGCTTTTTATCCATGATGTCCCTTGCCCCAGCAACTGTGAAGTCTACCTCTATGCTGACGACACTGCACTTGTCGCCCAGTCGTGTACTGGTCATCTGGTTCACGATGCGTTACAGAGTGCGGTGGAAGAAGTACTAGAGTGGGCGGAACGCTGGCTGGTTAAAATTAGTCATTCGAAAAGGCAAACTATTTATTGTACCAAAAAACGTCGATGCCCCCAAGCAGAGGTTTCTGTAGACGGCAATCGTCTACCATGGACAAATTCTGTCAAGTACCTCGGTGTCATCCTAACATACGGCAGCCTTGAAAACAACATTCCAAATTGCGTTTCGGCAACTATACTAAGTGACATATAAATCCGAACACCCAGTTTAAACGGTTTTATTTTAATAAAATTTTGTATAAATACTTAATGAAGCATAATAAGTAAATGATAAAAATTTCA
Organism: Acanthoscelides obtectus; assembly: GCA_963669975.1. Lineage (NCBI taxonomy): Eukaryota > Metazoa > Arthropoda > Insecta > Coleoptera > Chrysomelidae > Acanthoscelides > Acanthoscelides obtectus. The sequence continues at coordinate 3,019,793 of CAVLJG010000009.1, read as the reverse complement.
AAATGATTGCACTGCTTTAAAGCCCTTTGACCTTTAATAATGTGTGGATGCACCCTGATGTGCTACGCATTCTCCAACGCGCCTAGGCATGCTTCTGATCAGGTGGTCAATGTCCTTCTGTGGTATCTCATTCCTGCTCTCGAAGTGCTTCTAGAATCTGAGGAGGTCGTTGCAAATTGAACAATCTCCTACCCATCATATCCCACACGTGCTCAATTGGGGATAAGTCGGGAGATCTTGGTGGCCATGGTAACAATGTGACATCATTATGTTGAAAGAAGTCTATTGTGACTCTTGCAACATGTGGTCGGGCATTATCTTGTTGGAAAGTTGGATCTGCCAGGGTGTCAAGACAGGGTAAAAGATGGGGTTCTAGAACTTCGTGGATATAACGCTGCGAGTTCATGTTACCTCTGATGAAGATTAAAGGTGACCTGGCACCATAAGCTATAGCACCCCAAACCATAACTCCAACAGTGTGATGAACATGTCTTTCAACAAAAAACTGTGGATTCCTCCTTTCACCACGTCGCCTTCTAACCCTGGCACGACCATCGTGCATGCCTAAACAAAATCGAGACTCGTCACTAAAGACAATACTGTTCCATTCCTGATCCCAGAGTGACCGTTGTCTGCACCACTCAAGGCGATTACGTCGGTATTCTCAAGTTAAAGGGAGGACCCAGTGTGGCCGGTATGAAAACAAGCCAAAACTTCTCATTCGTCGGTAAACACTTCGCATGCCAATAGGTCTTCCGTGTTCTGCGAACCATTCATTTGCAATGGACCAGGTAGTGGAGAAACGGTCCCTTAAGGCCAATAATCTTAGGCGGCGATCTTCACGGTCTGTTGTTCTACGGCGGCGTCCAGTGCCGCTTGCTCTTTGCGTACGGCCTTCTCGAAGCATGCCTGACAACACCTAACCACAGTGTCTACACTTCTTTGCTCTCTAACTGCAATTGCCCGAAAAGAAAGTCCAGCTTCCCGAAGTCCCGCTATACGGCCCCTATCAAACTCACTAAGTTGACGAAATCGTACAGGTCTCCGTACTCTAGGCATCGTAACCGATCGTAAAGGATGTCAAGAACCAAAATCCGCCAACGTTGATTCTTTACTGCGGCTGAAATATTCATTTTTAGAGCGTTAGTGAAATAAAAAAAAGCAGTATAAAAACCGGAATGTCCAACTGAGATGGCTGAAAAATGTTTCGCTTGTTATTTACGTATACAGTAAGATAAATACATTCACCAACGTTTATTAAAATAAAACCATTTAAACTGCGTGTTCGGATTTATATGTCACTTAGTATATAATAAAATTACACTCTAACAAAACCGAACCACAATTTGCTTAGTTCACCTCAAAATTAATCCGTGTACCAGGTCAAGCCTAGGTGTTTCCTCTAAAACTAAACACTTCTGTTTTTCTTTGCTCTTCTACTTTTTTCTTCCGTTTCCCTTTCTCTTTTTCCTTGGCATTGTCTGGTTTCTAGTCAACCAGCACTGACAGATTCGACTAACGTACATTAGACAGTGACTAATGGGCAATCCTGCGGACCGCCTAGACAAACAAATGACGAATAGTATATTCTAAAAGTACCATCGATAGTTTCAAGTGGTTCCAATCTGAGACGTTTCTCTGTTGTTCCAGGCGGCTGACAGTGGGCGAGAATCAGATCGGCTGTCCGCATAGGATGACAACACAACGGCGGAAGAAACGAACACGACAGGACACAGGACAACAAAATAAGAAGAGTTCTAGCTTTGTGGGGCCCGCGCTCGCGTTGGCCGGCTGGCGCTGGCTAGATGTCTGAGTGTATGTCTGACGACGATAATGTAAGGACGCAGTTAGTAGGCAGAAGTGCTTTTTTATAGAAGGAAGAAAATATCTGTGTAAACTATGTATATAATAAGTTTGTTTTTGGTTACACATATTTTTCGACGTTTCTTGCAAACCAAAAGCTACCTTGAACTTTGAGTATATACAGGGTGTCCTGAAAGTTGAGACTTTCTTTTTCAGAGTCAATTACGTTTGAAATACCAAAGCTAATTTGCAACAAAATCAAAAACGTAAAGAAGAAATTGAAGAAAAATTTCAAGTACTGTCCTGTCACATGTTTTGTCTGTAAGCACTGCTTGAAGTTGTCGCAGTTCGTTTCAAAAATAATAGTTTGTTTGCATCTTCCTAAATTTGCAATATTTGGGGCTATGTTCAACCAGACGGCTTTTGCACGATATAAACAAACATGTGCACCTCTGATGGAAAGAAACATCGAGGACGACGGCGACGTTGGGAGTACACTCGCGGAGTGTCAATTGGATCTTGAAGATGCTCATGACAAATCAATAACTTGCTCTAGGAATGTACCAATTTCGGTTCTTCAAATGTGGTTGGTTTATCTAGGTTAATGAGGGGCTTACAGTCAAATAGTCTTAGTACATCAATATCATACGGTTTAACGTAGAAGGGGATTGTGTGAGACAAGGGAGGCAGGATCTCGTACTGGCCCATATTATGATTGCAAGGAGGATCCTTGCATGGTCCACCAACCTTAACTGACCTCCAGAATTAGTAAAATGAAACATATTTAGTTTTCACCATAATTTCTCTTTAGTAGCAACTACAGGGTGTCCGCAAAGTTGGGGTTTTCCTTTTCAGAAACAACTACCCTTGAAATAACAAAGGTAATGTGCAGTGAAACGAGGGCGACCAAGTAAAAAAAAATGAAGGAAAAAGTGCTCACTCTCCAGTTGACGAGAAGGGCTAAGTACGTCTCTGCCCGAAATCATACCGCTCCATCAGAAAATGAAATCAGCTGATGCGCTACCGAGCAGACGCAGAAATCACATTGATTGTCTTACACTTAATGGCACATCTTCTAACAAGGAAGGTAAAATGTTGCGTAAAAAGTCTAGGTATTGCATTCCGTCCAATCGATTTGGGAGAATAAATGGTCCAATGAGCATACCGTTTACCATGCCAGCCCAAACATTCACCGAAAACGTTTGTTGAAAATGTACCCGACGGACAGCGTGCGGATTTTCTACTGACCAAACATGAGTGTTGCGAAAGTTATTCACCCCATTACGCGTGAACGTAGATTCGTCTGTCACCAATATGCACTTCAAAAAGTCCGGATTATTGTCATGTTGATGCAACAACCACTCACAAAACCGCACTCTTGCTGGAAAATCGTCAGGTTGAAGGGCTTGTACACGTTGGACGTGAAACGGATACAGCCCCTCTTCACGCAGCGTTTGCCACACTTTAGTTTTTGATACGTTCACTTCTCTAGCCACGTCTCTAGTGCTTGTTGAGGGATTCTCGTCTACGCGATGACCTCTACACGCGTGACCGTAACCGTCGGTTGAAGGTTGCATACTGACCTGACACATTGACCCCGACCCAGTTCTGTCGTCGGGTTGAGCCAGTGACCTTGTACCAGTCGGTGATCTCGCGGCTACAGGACGGTATTCAGATATTTTTGATGTTGCAGAGCCCTTTATCTCGGTTCCCTTAAGACATTGGTGTATATGGTACTAAGAAAAATTGCTTATGTTTTCAAGATCTACACGTCGTGTAAAGGAAACCCCCAACTTTGCGGACACCCTGTATAGATACTAGGCAAAATTACAAAATCCTCGTTGGAATTAAATTCGCAAAACAGCGAGCAAAAGGTAATAACACTCACAGATATGAAAAGGATAAAACGCTACACACATCGCACATATTCATGAAATCATTGTCATTTGGGCCATGATAAAAGATGCACGTCATGTTGCCCTATGTGTGTTTAACATTTTTTATTGATTGAAATTGCACTCAAGCAAAAATCGATGGCAAAATTCAATTTGGCTTTCGGTCTGAGCATAGTACGGAGTTACAGCTCGTGTAGGAAGAGATATGAGGATTTGTTGGGATTGCGCACATGAGAGAGGGAGAACGCATTCGGAACAAAAGAGATGGCATTCGATCTCGAGTGGTACAGTCTGCGTCCTGAATTAATCGAATAATTTCAATAATGGAATACTTGTTATTTTTAATCGAAATTGTTGGCATGTGTCAAAAGGAAACCAAAACAATTTATTCCATAAAATAAGTATTGCACGCTATGTAGCTATAAGCCTGAAATTGATTGGTGCTCATTTAATTTTTAATAATTAATAATTTCAATTAATAAACAATCAAATGAAAAGTAGGGTCAGTATTTTAGAGATTTATGAAGTTTCAGAGAAGCTTAAATCCTGAAAGTTTGGAATCGGAATCTGGGCTACTACTTAAACTTAAATCTTCGGTTTCGCTATCGCTATCTTTTATTATTATTATTTGATCCACAACTAAGTCGAGTGCTGGTTCCATTTCCGTATACTACTTCTTGAAACCTTTGGCATGTTCACATCGCTTTTTCCATTCTTCTGTGGGATAAGACGAGAAAAAGTCGTAGCAAAGTTTGTCGATAGTCTTGAGATTAAAATCTAGATTTCTCTCAGCCACATATTGTTTCAAAGATGCCCAAACCAACTCAATTTGGTTCAAGTCGGGGTGATATGGTGGCAATCTCAAAACAGAATGACCTTTTTCAGTCATTATTCTGTCTATTTCATAAGTTATATATGAACATTTTAGTACGGAGCGTTGTCTATAACCAAAACACTATTTGGTGGTAGGTTGGGAATCAGTTTATCCTGAAGCCATTTTTTATAGTTTATATAGTTCATCTCACTATGATAATCACCTGACTTACTATTAGATTTAAATTTCAGAAAGTCATTTTCCACGAAACCATTTTCACTACCAGCATGTACAATAATAAATCTTTGTCCTTTTAAAACTGGCCTGTGAAGGCACTGATTGGTATTATCGCTCCAACTCTTTTGATTTTGATGTATGGATGTATGTTTCGTCCATATAAATTTTAGGACGATGCTGAATCTCTGGTTTCGCCATAAGAAGTATTCTATTAGTTCCTGCATTTCTCCAACGAAATCCCATTGTTCTCATCACTTTCCTTAAAGTTTCATGTGATCCAGTGCAATTGTGTACTTGAACAAATTTCCTGTGTATGCGCCGCAAAGGTGGCTGATCAAAATTATTCATTTCTAAAAAAACGTAGCGGCGCACCGTCTGAGGTTTTAGTGAATGGAGCTCGCATACCATTGGAAAATTCTGCTAAGTATTGGTAAAATTGCAATTTTTCTTAGACAATCAATCTCTAAATTAATTATCTTTCTTTCTCCCTGACTGTGTCTGGTATCTGTGCAACTAAACTTGACAGACCTACTGACTGACGAATTCTGTTTTAAACAGTTACTACCCTTACCCAGGTGACCCAATATTCCAGACATCCGAACATAGAATATATTCCCACTAAGGAGACTGTATCGCTTGCCATTTAATTTATACCATAGCAAACAAGTCGCGAACAGAATTATTTTCTATTGCTGTAACGAACAGGTTGCAGAATCCGAGTTGTAATTAATGGAACTGGTTGACTTATCTTGTTCATTGACAGGACCGGATTATAAATCAATTCACGAATGTATTTAAAATGTCCCACGGTTAAGTCTGTTTCGAGTTATATTAGGAGATTATGAAACAAATATTCATTTATCAAATAAGTGTATCACTTAGGTTTACCTAGATTGCAGTTTGCATTGCGTCCAAATCGTAATACGGTTCTGTTCCGTACAACGGTATGTATTTTTTTTCTAGGCATAACCTCAACCCACGCCATAACGATCTCGAAATTTCATCAAAAACCCCCCTCCCCGAAAAGAATGATCAATGCAAATGTTGTAGGACCTTCAAGGTCATTTCAAAGTCAAACTATTTTGTTAAATTGGAGCATAGTTCGGATGTGTCGTTGACTATGACATTAACCTTGACTTTGAGGATCATATCAAGGTCAAAGCGATTTTCTTTAATGGGACCCTATACTTTTGACCTCAGAAATCGAAAGACGGATACATTCCGAATTTAGATATAACCTTGACCTTGACATTGAAGGTCATTTCAAGGTGAAATCGATTTTTCTATACTTTTGCCTACGGAAATCGAAATAGGAGAACATTCTAAGTTTGTATATGACCTGATTATATGGGGTTGTCCAAAGCGGACGCAGGAAAGTAAACGCATATTAAAACGAGAAAGATTGATATTCAAATCAAGTTGGGTACTTTATTTTGAAGGTTCATTTATACCATTTATGTATGAAAAATAATATCGCTCAAATGTTCACCACGACTGGATTTACAGACGTCCACGCGATGGTCGAAATTTTCAATGACATTTTGCGACATGGTCGGTTCTATGGCATTTATCTCGGCAATGATGTTGTTTTTGAGTTCTTGAAGGGTGGCTGGTTTGTTGACGTAGACTTTGCTTTTCAAATATCCCCATAAAAAGAAGTCCAAGGGAGTCAAATCGCACGATCTTGGTGGCCATGGCACATTTCCTCTGCGCGAAATCACGCGATCACCGAAGAAGGACTGCAATCGATGGATATTGACTTTGGTTATGTGGCATGTTGCACCGTCTTGTTGGAAATAAACATCGTCCATATCCATTCCTTCAAGTTGCGGCAAAAAATAGTCCTCTATCATCACGTGATATCGCTCAGAATTGACGGTAACGGCGTCCCCGGCCGCATTTTCGAAAAAGTAAGGTCCGATGATGCCTTTTGACCACAATGCACACCACACAGTCACTTTTTGAGGATGCATCGGCTGCTCTTGATACTCACGGAGATTTTCGTTCGCCCAGATGCGGCAGTTTTGCTTGTTTACCGTCCCATTCAAAGTGAAATGCGCTTCGTCGCTGAACATGATTTTTGATGAAAAATTGGCATCAATTTTGCCGTGTTCAAGCAGCCAATCTGAGAACGTTCGGCACGAAAAATGGTCGGCCCGATGCAGCACTTGCGTCAATTGGATCTTGTAGGCGTGTACATTCAAATCCTTGTGGAGAATGCGGAGCAAAATGGTTCTCGAAATGCCCAATTCTTGGGATCGACGCGTTGTTGATTGTTTCGGATCGTCTCTCACACTCTCCTTCACAACAGCAATATTTTCCTGTGTGCGAACGCTCCTTGGCCGGTCAGAGCCTGGCAGATTTGCCACAGAACCTGTTGCCTCGAATTTACGCACCAGACGACCGATGGTTGTTTCGTTTGGGCGGTTGTTGCGACCGAAATGTACACGAAGCTCGCGAAACGTGTTTTTTTATTTTGTTACCATTTTTGTAGTGCTCTTGAATAACTTTAATGCGGCCTTCAATCGAATACGACTCCATAGCGATCAATGATAAACATTCAACTAACAAAATGACATGTCGGTGACAGAAAACAAAGATGGCGTCTATGTCAAACTGACGTTTACTTTCCTGCGTCCCTATTGGACAACCCTTTACAATCGGGGTCCTCCAGACGACCTCTAAGGTCAAGGTCATGTCCAATCTTAGAATTTTCCCCTCTTTCGACTTTCGGGGTCAAAAAACTACGGTCACATTTAATAAAATCAATTTGACCTTGAAATTACCTTCAAGTCATGGTCAAGGTCAAGAGCAAGGATATATCTAAGCTTAGAAATTTCAACTCTTCCCAGGTCAAAAGTATAGAATTCCATTTAAGAAAATCAATTTGACTTTGCAAAGTCAACGTCATTGTCGAGATTGCTTAAGTAAAATCTCACAAATCTTGTCTTAGACATTTTTTTCTCACCCTGTATAGTAAGTCCGACGAAATGATAAACATAGATTTCCGCAATTTGAAGTAAAAGAATGGCCTGTTTCTCTCAGAAAGAGATTATTCGGAGTCTCCACATATGACTTTTGTTGAAAAAGAAAGCGTATTAAATCCGTAAAAAGGTGGCATTTGTTATAAAGTTATTTGAATTAGAAAAAGGAATACTAATGTCGGTTACGCTTCTATATTGATCACGCAGAACATCCAACAAAGCTTGCCTTCAGCAAAAATAGATCACATAATTAATCAACTTTATTGAACAAAAAAATTGCACAATATCCCCAATATTGCTGACAGCTACAACGTATTTTGAATACATGTCAATGACACGTTTATCTACCATCAGGCAGTAGAACATACTTTATGAATAGGTTCCTTTAGAGCACAAGGGCTTCTATATGACCTATGGCGATAAAGTAACTTTAGCGCCTTTAATTAGCCTACACTCAATTGCTCGTCAATCACTTTATTTATTTTTATGCCCACCTAAGCCTAAACTAAACTTCTTACATGCCATATTTAAGGCCTTAGATAAAATTATGTACAGTCTGCGAAAATCATGTAATCTCAAAATAGTCTTGTAGAGCAAGATTCGGTCTTTGACTCAGATACTTGGCAACCTCAAAAATTAGAATTTTTAATCCTAGGTTTAAAGCAGTGAATATACTTTCTTTGGCTTCTGCCTGCGCGGCTGTTTCGATATAAAAAAATACCCATTTTTCAAACATCGAATCGTTTATAGCTCGAAAATGGTAAGCTTTAGAAAAAAGTTAATACAAAACTTTTTTCTTCGCAAAAAACCTTAACCATTTTTTCCAGGCACAAACATAATATATTTAGAAAAATTGTTTTATTTTTTTGGAATATCTACTAAGACTATGCGAAGTCCTATAGGAGTAATTTCTTTTTCGCAATTTTTGAAATAATATATTCATAGTGACCCTCAAACTTTATTACTATCACTATGAGTATATACCTAATACTAAGTATTTAATTGATTCACCACTTTAAATTATTCCACCATTTACCTTAACTGTGATAGTATTTTCAAATAGGTATTTTCCTATTAGCATACGTTTTGTTTTGGAAGCATTCAATTTTAGTTTATTTACGTTTAACCAATTCATGATTCTGGCCAAGTCAGAATTTAGCTTTTTGTATCATCATGATGTATCATCTGCAAATATCTGAATTTTACAATAATCTAAAGTATCAAAAATGTCATTAATGTATAAATCGTACTCGACGTAGTGGTACACCAACAGAAATATTTATTGAGCTTGATAATGTAGATCTACTTTTGGTTTTTTGACTTCTGTCAATTAAGTAATTTTGCAGAATCCTTTAAATCCATAGAGATGCAATTTTGTAAGTAATTTATCTCTGTCAATAGTTTCAAACGCCCTTTTAAAGTCCAAAAACACTGTCACTGTATGATTCCTATCGTCCAGTTCTCTAAAATCATTTGTTTTGCTATTTTATTTGAGTGTTTCTTCCTGAATCGAGCTTGAAATTTGAATAAAATTCTATTTCCCTTGATAACTTCGATGATCTGTTCGTAGATAACTTCTTCTAAGACTTTTTCAACATCTGGCATAGCATTTATTGGCCGCATATTGGAATTCTTATCTTTCGAAGCAGGAGTTATGTTAAAACACTTCAGTTTGGTTGGAAATTCGCCATATTTTGGACAGTAATCTATCATTTAATATTCTTGCTCCAATAATTTCAAAACATTTATTAAGCACCCTTTTAGACATAATATTACTTTTATTTTAATTTGATTCCAATTTTGATATAGTCTTCTTGAGACGATTAACGTTTATTGTTTTAAACTCACTGAGTGATGCATTATACTCTGATCTAATGTGACATCGGTTGGGATCCCCGTCAGTAATTGATCTTAAAATGTCGTTGACACTTTCTATGAAATAGGTATATGTTTTCATATATCATTATCCCATCATCGAACTTCATTTTAGACGATAACGTGCTTCTTCTAATTTTAAAGTGATTTCAACGTTCTTTTTCAGGCCAAAATTGGAGATCTTTTGACTGTACATACCTTTCATATATACGGGTGTCCCAGAAGTCGACGTCAAGCCGAAACCGGGTGGTAGGCAAAGTCATAACAGCTATCAGAAAAATATTTAAAAAAATTTTATGTATGTGTTTTGAAAATTATAGGTCTTTGAAAAAAATATAGAAATTTCACACCATACGGCAGTCTGTCAAGTCCTGTTACTACAAATATTAACTTTTTTTGGATTTTATTTTTACAATGTAATGATGAATAATACATCTTCAAACTGGTGTCTCAACCTTACTGCCAACTTTTCTCGTTCAGGAAAAATTGCCACTTATTTCACAACCAAGTATTCCAAAGTAAAACTTTGCTCAACCTTAACTGGCTGTACTGGAAAAAATGTACTACGAGAGTTTGGCAAGTAACCTTAAAAGTTGGCGCATTTAATAAGGATTCCAAAATGGTATAACACTTAGAAGATTACTCGTTAACTTATGCACAATTTTTATTTGAGGAAAAACTGATGAAAATCTTTCAAAATTTCCTAATTAAACACCGATTATGAAAACGCACAAGGACCCTTAAGGATAACTGTTTGCACAACAGTGGGCGTCAAAATGCTGCTGATGATGATTTACCTTTACAGCAAATGCTCAAACTGTTTTCCTTCAGCCGCAATACACGCTCGACATCTTCTTAAAAAAGATCGGGTTATTAAACGAGCGAATCCACGGTTATTAACAAACTCAGCTGCTTCCAATAGTCTTTGCCGTAGCTCAGCTACATTTCGAATCGGCTTTACAGTTCCCCAGTAAAAAACATTGTGCGACAAAAAGCAACTCGGGGCTCATAATCCCGGGGCAGAAGAGCTTGAACACGCTGTACGTGGTATGGATGGAGCACGTTTTTCGCAAGATTCTATGGGCTGTACTTTTGGGCACACCTGTTTTTAGTTCTATTGCACGCACTGAAGTACTCGGGTCTTCTTCGACAGCTCCTAGCACCACGTCTTCGTAAGGAAGGAAAGATCTTCCCTCACCGTGTGATTGGTTTGGTAGTTGGCCCTCTGAGAACAGTAAGCGGTGCACATTTGTGAACACTCGATGACTTGGATGACGAGCTGCATTCGGGTACCTCTCACAGTAAAGTCTCGCTGCAGCACTAGCGTTGCATCTGCATTCCCCATAAATGAGGTGCACGTTAACATATTCTTGTACGGTGTACACGGACATAGCGGCACTGCACAATCACACTATCAAAGATAGTCTAAGGAAAGCAAATGTTGTTTTGAAGAGCAATTAAACAGTCCAAATCCAAATCACAAGCGATCAACAGTCCAGTTCACGAATCCAAAACTAGTAACAGTACGAAATCAACAAGCACGAACATGTAAAGATGCACAGTAAACGAAGCAGTACTGATCGGTATCAAAGTGTGCAATAGCAAGTAAGTGATGTGCTTCATCCATACCACATACAGCGTGTTCAACCTCTCCTGCCCCGGGATTATGAGCCCCGAGTTGCTTTTTGTCGCACAATGTTAGAAAGACACAGGAAAGATCCACAGTTCTTTGAAAAAATTGTATGGTCGGATGAGACCACATTTAAGAAAGATGGGTACATGAACCTGCATAACTTACACGAGTGGCACGTAGCAAACCCACATTTGATGAGAGAAGATAAATCTCAATATCGCTTCAAGATAAACCATTGGACAGGAATTTTAAATGGTAAAATAATCGGTCCGTTTGAGTTCCCAGAGACTTTGACTGCTGAAGTTTATTTGGATTTTTTGAAAAATCATGTACAAAATTTATTGGTGGACGTGCCACTGAGTATTTACAGGGACATGTGGTTTCAGCATGATGGCTGCCCAGCGCACTATGCACTCTCAGTGAGAGAGTATCTCGATCAAAACTTTCCAGGCAGATGGATAAGGCGATCTGGTAAAATACCGTGGCCAGCCCGATCACCTGATTTGAATTCTTTAGATTTTTTTACTGCGGAACTGTAAAAGAAAAAGTGTATTTCAATATTTCAAGCCGATTCCAAAATGTAGCTGAGCTACGGCAAAGACTATTGGAAGCAGCTGAGTTTGTTAATAACCGTGGATTCGCTCGTTTAATAACCCGATCTTTTTTAAGAAGATGTCGAGCGTGTATTGCGGCTGAAGGAAAACAGTTTGAGCATTTGCTGTAAAGGTAAATCATTATCAGCAGCATTGTGACGCCCACTGTTGTGCAGTTATCCTTAAGGGTCCTTGTGCGTTTTCATAATCGCTGTTTAATTAGGAAATTTTGAAAAATTTTCATCAGTTTTTTTTCAAATAAAAATTGTGCATAAGTTAACGAGTAATCTTCTAAGTGTTATACCATTTTGGAATCGTTATTAAATGCACCAACTTTTAAGGTTACTTGCCAAACTCTCGTAGTACATTTTTTTCCAGTACAGCCAGTTAAAGTTGAGCAAAGTTTTACTTTGGAATACTTGGTTGGGAAATAAGTGGCAATTTGTTCCTGAACGAGAAAAGTTGGCAGTAAGGTTGAGACACCAGTTTGAAGATGCATTATTTATCATTACATTGTAAAAATAAAATCCAAAAAAAGTTAATATTTGTAGTAACAGGAGTTGACAGACTGCCGAAGGGGGTGAAATTTCTATATCTTTTTCAAAGACCTATAATTTTCAAAACACATACATACAATTTTTTTAACTATTTTTCTGATAGCTGTTATGACTTTGCCTATCACCCGGTTTCGGCTTGACGTCGACTTCTGGGACACCCTGTATAATAATTTCAAGGCCATAAACGGCCATTCAACGCCCTAGATATATAAATAACTATTATATGCCAACATACACTGCATCCTGTATCAAGACTGACTAAAATAATTTTCATTTATTCACTGTGCCATTTATAGGAGTGTAAGTAGTTCTCATAGTGTCAAATAATATTAAGTTACTGATATGTTATTTATTTTTTTTAGAATTTAGGTGTACATGTAAAAATGTTTGTATAGGTAGTAGTACTTGTAAAAAATTGACGTTAAGAGTAACCATGGCATTGGTAAGTAACCGTTTTATCCGTTTATGTTTACTCTCTCTTTAACATTAAATAACTGTTTTGATTGTAATAATCATATTTGGCTCCAATTCGGTAGTTTTGCAAGATTATGGTCATTTTGGAAAGTTTGAGTTTAAAATAATATATAATATAAATAAGTAAATCCATCTCAAGGACGAAAAAGCCTCAAAGTCTTTGAAAACCAATCAGTTCAAACCTGTCAAGTGCTCATACGTAGGTACTGCTTAATTCTGCTTTTGATATTTATATACAGGGTGTTCATTTGAAAACCTTCCACCACGGATTTATCGAAAACCACTCATTAAAAGGAAAATCGCCGAGAAACGTCAAGAAAAGAATTGTCAAGGGGACATCTTTTTAACCAAAAACGACCTCACCTCCTTTCACCCTCTGCCCCCAGGGTCATCCTCTTAAAAAATTTAAATGACAAGGGGTATCGAGTAATAGCTTGTTTGAAGGGACTTTTGAAGTCCTTTATTTAGACGTATAACACTGGACAACAAATTTTAGTTTTTTAATTGTATCTTGTGGGAAAAGTGCACTTCTTTGTTAATTTTGGGGCGCTGAATCCAAAAATAACAATGATCAATAAAAAAAATAGTTGCGGTTTAGAAAAAAACTTTTTATTTTTAAGGATATATTAAAAAAAGTAACAAGATTCATATACTTATAAGAATCACTATATGCGCTGTCTTTTTGCTGTTCTTTTATGGATCGTTTCTGAAGCATCTCTACCAAGAGTCCAACAGTAGTCTGCAAGCATGGAAGGATTCCACTTTCCCTGGTACCTTTTTTCCATTGTTGAAATTAGTGACCACCAGACGGAAATCATTCCAAGCAGTTTTTTCAATACCTGTTAAAGTGTTTTCAAACCATGTATCTTTCAAAATATTTCGAATCTGTGGCCCAAGAAAAATACCTTCTTTAACCTTTGCCTCACTTAGTCTTGGAAATTTCTGACGCAGGTATTGAAAAGCTGACCCATCTCTATCTAATGCCTTGACAAAGTTTTTCATTAGGCCCAACTTGATATGCAGTGGTGGTAATAAATTTTTTTTCGAATCTACTAATGGCATATGCTGTACATTTTTTTGACCTGGCTCTAGGAATTGACGAACAGGCCAGTTTTGTCTGGTGTAATGAAGTGCCTTTGCCCGACTGTCCCATTCACACAAAAAACAGCAAAACTTGGTGTAGCCTAGCTGCAGCCCAAGTAAAAGTGCAACAACTTTCAAATCGCCACAAATATGCCATTGGTGCTCATCGTATTTTATGCATGTCAATAGGTACTTCATATTGTCATATGATTCTTTCATGTGAACTGCATACCCTACAGGAAGAGATGGTAAAATATTTCCAATATGCAATAACACTGCCTTTAAACTCAATGTTGAACTGTCTATAAACAATCTCCATTCTTCTGGGTTATAGTTTATATTTAAAGCCGCCAGTAAGCCGTTAATGTTACTGCAGAAAACCAAGTTATTCTCCATATTGAAAAATGGTTCTAAGTCTTTGTGGCGTTCACGAAAAACACATACCGAAACATCGTCTTCTAACAAGTTCCACTGCTGCAGTCTTGATTCAAGTAACTCTGCCTTACATTTTGGAAGTTCTAAATCTCTTACAAGATCATTTAATTCTGACTGTGTTATTTTGTGCGGTTGGTGGCATGACGTGCTCGGTATAAAATCAGGATCTCTTGACGTTGATGGCATATCTTCTTCCTGACGAATCACTCGATCGCCATGATCTGATTCGTTTTCTGGTTCGCAAGTGTAGGATTCTGGGGGTTTTGGAATAGGATTTTCGTCACTGTGAGACACAAATCTCATCGCAGATGGTATGTTTGGGTAGTTAATAACCGATTTTTTTTTCTTGGACATACCTGTGGCTTGTCCAACACAAGGTACCATGCAAGAGTAACAATCATTAATATGATTTGTAGGCTCTCTCCAAACCATTGGGACAGCAAAGCGCATTGACCGTTTTTTGCCATTTAACCAGCTCCTCAGACTTGAAGCACATGTATTACAGCAGATGTGGGGTGCCCACTGTTTGTCTTGATCACCTAGTTTACAACCGAAATAAAGCGGATATGCCTTTGTTATTAGTGGAGTAATAGACCGTCTCTGAGACGCAAAAGTCACATCACCACACACGTAACAAAACTGATCTGGATTGTTTACACACTTTCGAGACATCTTGCATGAACGCTGTCAGCCAACTGAGGAAAAAATGGCTAATATAAAACAATATAATGTACACGTATGTATAACGTAACACAATCATGCCGATTACGTCATCTTTCCTTGCCGAATATAAAAATGTAGCACGTGCATTCTTGTGAATTACAGTATATTAACACTGTCACAGCAGGAACACATATAATTACCGTATCTCTAAAACTTGAACTAATATTAAAAAAATAAGTTTCATTCCGGTTTTAGCACATTAAAAATAGTAATATTTTGTTGATTTTATTTAGGATATTTTTTGGCTGTTGATCAGTGTAATCAAAGCAAAAAAGTCTTGGGTATGCCGAAAAAGAGGAGAAAACAATGGGTTGCAGGGAAAGGCAAATTTTGAAGTGAAAATTTAACCAAAATATCCATACTTAAAAATATCTATTTAGTCCACATTATTATAGGCCATCTATTTTTAAAACTTTTCTATGACATTTTGGATTTGTTAATGAGAGGTGGTTTCGAATAGTTCCAGTCGGTCCGACACATTTGAACATCAATATTGTCCCGCAGAGCACGGAACAAGTGAAAGTCGTTTGGCGCTAGGTTTCGAGAATAATGTGGGTAATACTAGCAGGAGAAGTATATATTTATTTACTCCACAGTACAACAACAATAATAACAATATAGAATGGATAAATAAATATGTTTCAATCCACAGAAGGACAGTGCGTGTACATGGATCAGTTATAATATGCCGAAACGTAATATTCCAAAAACAAAACAATTAAAAGAGCCTTAAAAAAATAGGTATGAAGATGAGAGACAGAAAAACCAAATTTTCCCAAAATCGTTATAATTCTTCTCCGACTTCATTTGTAATGGGATTTTAAAATAATTTACACATTAACGTTGGCACTTTTCCTCTTCTACAAGATGACTTGATTAGAAAATTTCAATACGACGTTTCGTCTCTTGTCCTCCAGCAACAACTTTATTTTTTCTTAGAGACGCCATATTGGATTTTTACGCAGACAGAGTTTTTCATTCAGATTTCACAAATGTATAAAATGTGATACACTGACATTGCTAAACCTTAGTTATTTAGGAAAAATACAAGTTCCTAGGAAGGCCTCGAAATTATTAGATACTCATTTGTTTCTTTTACCAGACCAGACCAAAATTGAACAAGGTAACAAAGTTTGGAAGACTGAGTAGGTAAATAAATCCAGCAATGAGAAAAGTACATACAAGAATCAGGCTTTGTCTGCAAAATAACAGACATCTTAAACATCTGCTGTGACTTGCCTTTGCTTATTTATGATTATTATTGTTATTATCATCAATAAAATTTTTATTTTGTGTTCAGGCTTTACAATACCTTTTTATTTCCTTAAAATTTATATCCAACAACAAATTCATGGCCAACTAAAGAAATACAGGGTGACTTTGAAGTTGAGTCATTAATTTTCAGATAATGATTGTAGAAGGAAGATAAACCAATATATGTGTGTAAAAATAAAAAAAAACTTGTACCTTGTTTTATAAAGTATCCTCCCGACAAGTATTTCAGTGCGGACCTGTATTTGATCGTGAGGTCTTGGAGCACCGGCATGCCGTCCCCTGTGAGGTCTTAAGTCACCTGATTCACGAGCCCGTTGTACTACATTAACAAAGGCACGAGGGGTTGGTTGCACTCGATTGGGAAACCGATCCGCATAAACATAAGCCATTTTTTATTTCGTTTGAGCCACGCAACAGACACCACTATTCACTCACGCGTTACCGACCAACACTGACTGTATACAACTGAATAAAATAATTGTAAAAACATCGTTCCAAATTCTTTCGCTTTTTTGTTTCCGATGCGATGAACCGATAAGGCGGATTATATCCGTTGTTGCCAAACACGAGCACATAATATTATTATTGAGACAGGGCGGTACTCAAACTTCCAAAGGGCTATAACTTTGTTACATTAATTTTACCAGAAAAATGGTAAAGGAAAAAACATTTCTTTTGATCAGATCTACTCACTGTTAAAATAAATGGCTCAACTTCGAAGTCACCCTGTATATACAGGGTGTTCCCTAATGATATGTGAATATTTAAGGGTGTGAATCTACATGGAAAATTAAGGTTAGTTTGCTTTATATACTATGGTCCAAGAATGTTTCCTTACAAAAACTCGGGTTGTTGAAGTTTTAGGAACAAAATGGAAATTAATTAATATTTTCAGAACCGCTTCAGATATTTCACTGATATTTAGTACGTAGTGAAAGTTGATATAGATGCATATTCTTCAATGCAAAAATAATTTTTAACTTTAACAGTAGCGTGCGTACGGGTATTGACTTCGATATTGTTTAAGAAAAAAATGGTACGCCAATGGTTTTTTCCGAATAAAAATTATTTTTGTATTCCCCGTTCAATTTAAAACAAATGACCTCTCTTGAATTGTTTTCATTCGATGCGCCATTTTTGAGTAAAAAAATAAAAACCGTTCTATTGTCTAACTTGCAAAATTATTATTAATTTGATTGGAAAAATTAAACACATTAGAGGTAATGAACAACAACTCACAACATAAACATGACATTAAAATCAACGAAATGATTACAAAAGTTGTTGAAAATGGCCCCCTTCACTTAGAATGCATGCTTCCGCCCTCCTTCTCATAGAATTGCGCACTTGTATAAAGTACCTGGAGTGTTTTTTATTCTATCACAAACTGCAACTATTCTTTCTCTTAATTCCTATACAGTGTCAATGGGACTTGTGGACACTAGTGTCTTAAGATAGCCCCACAAAAAGAAATCTAATCTGTTGAGGTCTGGGGACCTTGGTGGCCATTCTTGGGGCCCACCGCAGCCAATCCAACGATTTGGATAAACAGTTTGTAAATAATTACGAACCGCTACACTGAAATGCGCTGGTGCATCATCATGCATGTACCACATATTGTTTATTATTACTAACAATATGACCTACAACGATGAGTCCATTAAAAGACAAGCTAACTACAGGACGTGACCAAATTTCATCATTCTTTGTCAAGGATTGTATTAGAATATTGGTATTTCCATTGCAGATTCTGTTTTTAGTTTTGCACACATCTCTTTTCCCAGACAAATGGAAAGCTGCAAAGGTGTGCCCAATTCCAAAAACAAAAAATTATAACTTAGTTTCTGATTATAGAGCAGTGTCTATCTTAAACAATTTTGCGAAACTCTTGGAGATCATATTGTATAACCGAATACATCTGTCCGTCAAAGACCATATTTCGATCCATCAACATGGTCTAATGGAATTCAGTCAATATTTATGTCAAAGATTGGATAACAGAGGCCAGATTGACGTGGTATACACGGATTTTTCTAAAGCCTTTGATTAGGTTAACCATAATATATTGATTAGTAAGCTACGATACTTAGGTTTTAATAATACTTATATTGCGATTTTGACGTCCTACCTTTCTGAAAGAAAACACTATGTTTTCTACAATGGATACTATTCGCATGTTTACATTTCTACAAGCGGTGTTCCTCAAGGCTCTAACTTAGGACCCCTACTGTTCATTCTTTTTGTTAATGATTTATGTATCTCTTTGGACTGTCTGAAGTTGATGTTTGCTGATGAATTAAAGTTTTTCTCTAGTATTTCCTCGATAGAGGATTGTGTTGTGTTGCAAGAACAAATCAACATTGTACTGAGATGGTGTGAAAATAACAGCCTTTTTCTAAATATTTCTAAATGTAAAGTACTCACTTTTTCTAGACAGACTTATCCTATATTTTACAACTACACAATGGAGGATTCTGTCTTTGTTGTGAAACTGTGAGAGATTTAGGTGTCTACTTTGACGAGGAACTCACCTTCAATTATCATATAAACCAAATAATTTCTAGTGCATCGAAAACGTATGGCTTCATAATCAGAAACTGTAGGAACTTCGACAATATCTGTACATTGAAATCCTTATTTTTCAGCCTGATAAGGTCAAAACTTGAATATGGATCTCTTATATGGAGCCCTATTTATAAACAATATGTTGATTCTGTTGATAAAATTCAGAAATTTTTTTTGAAGTTTCTCAGTTTCAAAACTGATGGAGTATACCCTGCAAGAGGTTCCGATTACAAAGACCTTTTGCAAAAGTTTGAGTTTCAATCTTTAGAGCAGCGAATTTTCTGTATTGATTTTATATAAATTGTTGCATGGTCAAGTAGACTGTCCCCATATTCTCTCGCAGTTGCAATTTCTGGTGCCGCGGTTAGCTTCACGAGCTAGTGTTCCTCTTTTCTGTCAAAGAGCACAGACTAACTCATTATCAAAAGCACCATTTAATATGATGAGTAACAATGCCAATAAAATTGCTAACGACTGTGACATTTTTGGTTGCAATTATAATGAGATAAGGAATAAGACACGTTTTCTAAGTTAAGACTTATCATTCTATATATATATATATATATATATATATATATATATATATATATATATATATATGTATATATATAGGTGAAAAATTAAAGCTTCCGCCTTTTGTTGGGTACTTCGACAAAATTTAAGCAAAGAGGACTATACTTTTTTTAATTCTCTCTAGCTTTCAATGGACTTTGCCATCATCATCAGGAGCTGCAATTACAATGATAACAGTAGCAACAAAAGTGTTAAATGAATTTAAATTGAATCAACTTACAGTAGTATGTGAGGATGTTGCTAATTATTGTTTTCGTATAGGATGAGGGAAACGTCCAGTAACATGGTGAGAGCTGGATACATGGTACAATGGTTAAAATTATATAGAATATGACAAGACAAGTTAAAGACAGATTAAAAATTATTTAGAAAACATTAGAGCATTACGTCGTGAAGCCACTTGATGATTGCACAAAATGGTGGTCATGGAATAATGAGTGAGATGAACCTTTGACAGAAGGCCGAAGGTTGTCAATGTCTGTGTTGAAAGATGGAACGAATTGTGGGAGTGTGCCAAAACGTTGCCAAATCACTTCAGATGATGTGATTTTCAGAATGTTATGTAAGAAATTGTTAAGCCGACCAGAGGCAGTTGAATAAACTATATTTTAATTAATGGGAATTTTAAATTAACAATTATTAATAAATCGTGAAGTCGAAAGAAGAATGATAATGTAGAGTCGCCTCGAGGCTTTGAGCCCAAAGTATAGCGCTTCAAACCAAGAGTGCCTAATTAACAAGAAGACAAGCTTCATGTGTCAGATTTGAGGAATCAAGCTCGATAAATAATTCC
The DNA here is from genome assembly GCA_963669975.1 of Acanthoscelides obtectus. Classification (NCBI taxonomy): domain Eukaryota; kingdom Metazoa; phylum Arthropoda; class Insecta; order Coleoptera; family Chrysomelidae; genus Acanthoscelides; species Acanthoscelides obtectus. Next base: position 2,999,481 of record CAVLJG010000009.1, on the reverse strand, counting down.
AAAAATGATTAGGCTCAGCTTGCTTTCTAAAAGAGGAAGCCGACAGGGTAACCGACCGATTGTTAAACTTTTAATAAGAAAATGATACCGAGGAAGATACATTAATAAGTACACTAGATATTTATCGTGCAGATTTATAAATTCAAATCCAGTCGGTCGCTGGCTGCCGCGTATTTCGAATATAGTTTATGTAGAACGTCAAAAAGATCGAAGATTAAGGCCTATTGATGTGTGACTGACAACTTTGATATCCCCATGCTAGTTTTTAAAAGCGCAATCACCAAGTTTTATAAGGCTGTCTCCGACTACAAATCCATAAGCGTACGTTAAATATTTCTCAATACTCATTTGATTTAAATCATCTCTTGATTGGAGGTTTCAGAGTTACGTGTCAAGGCCGTCTGTCCGGATATTTTATTTATTTATTTATTTATTTCCAACAGGTGAAACCCAATTACAGGAAACGCTGAATAAAATAACAATTAAATAGACATGGTTCTTGGACTTAAATCTATAGTATCACACATTCTAAATAAGATTGGATGATCTATAACAGTTAATAATCGATGCACAACTGTCACTGTAAATATCACACGATTCAGCACATGAGATTAATTGGCGATTTTGTCATAACATTTGTACGGCCAGCTTGACAATAGAATGCCATTTGTTGTCGACTCCCTAGCCTTGGAACGCGGAAACATATTTTTTCAAGTAAATTTTGACAGTCAATTTTATTGTGAATGAGGCCATACAAAAACGACAAAGCAAATATGTTTCGTCTTGTTGACAGTGAATCCAAATTGAAAGACTAATAGGGCACTATGGTCACAACCTCTTTCTGGATAAGAACCTGTGCATTTAAGGTGGAAATACTTTAAAGCTTTACGTTGAATAGCCTCAAGGATCACGACAGAATTTTGGTATATAGTAGACCAGATCAGAGTCGCATACTCCAACTTGCTCCTGACAAAAGTAAAAAATAAAGTCATTAATGTATCAACATTGGAGAAACCCTTCCAGTTTCTGATACAGAAACCAAGTAGTCGAGTGGCAGCCGACGAGATATTGAGTATATGCTCAGTAAACGTTAGCTTGGTATCAAAAATGACTCCAAGGTCTCTGGAGAGGTGCATCTTTCTATAACCTGATCATTGATGTTATAATTATCATAAATTAAATAGTTCACTTTTCTTGTATAAGTCGTAACTCTACATTTCGAAACATTCAGACTGAGACAGATTCGTGAACACCATGACGAAATTAGAGCTAAGTCATCTTGCAACATGACGCAATCCTCGACTGTCTTGACTGACGTGCAGATTTTAAGGTCATCAGCGAAAAACAAATGGAAACACTTCAGTTCAAAAGAAAAGTCATTAATAAATATCAAAAACAATAATGGACCTAGATTTGACCCTTGAGATACCCCAGACGTTGCCCGATAGTAACTCGACCTATGACCACCATATTCGACAAATAGCCTTCTATCCCTCAAATATGAATTCATGAGCGACAGCATTGCATCAGACATACCCACTGTTTTAAGCTTATCCAGAAGTGCATAATGATCAACTTGATCAAAAGCCTTCTGAATATCTGTGTAGATGACATCAACTTGTCCCTGACCGTCCAGTACTTCAGAAATGTATTGAGTAATTAGAGCCAAGTTGGTGACCGTAGATCTGCCTCTCATAAACCCATGCTGATTAATAGAGACTGCACCCCTGACCGAGCAGTAAACCGTTTCATAAGCGATGATCTCAAACAACTTGCTGAAATTGCACAGGATTGCTATTTGGCGATAGTTGGAAATATCAGAGATATCTCCACTTTTGTGAATAGGACATATTTTAGAGGTTTTCCAGATATTTGGATATGTCTCTGATTTTAGAATTAGGTTGAATATGGAAGCCAGCGGTTTCGCTAGTATATGAATGCAATCTTTAACGAAAAAACTTGGAATACCATCACATCCAGACGTCATTTTGTTCTTTAATCTTTTCGAAGCCCTAATTACGTTTTCTTCACTTATATTTTTTAAAGAAATGATATCGGTAGAATTATTTATTGGAGGAGATGACCCCAGTAGACCAGACGGGATAAAAACTGTTGGTAGGATACGAAGTTTTGTGTACTACAAAATTTATTGCATTGTCAGAAAGTATTTAGTAAATAATTTTGTATGAACAAATTGCGTGCGGAATTTTGTGGAATATATTGGCTGCTAGAAGCGCTACGTTTCAAGAAATACATTCTTTGTGTTAACTCCTTGGTTTTTTTTAGCTGTTTGAAAAAACAACCCTAACTGCAAACGCGGTCAGTTGTGTTCATCAGTTTCTCAAAACTCCCCTGCTTGTGCTGTTCTTTGTAGACTAAAAAACTTAAAACATGCCATGGTCAAAATAGCAGTAAATAAGTATGAGTAATATGATTGTCTATATGCTGTAAAAACTAAGGCCTATAAAAACAGAAACTCCGAATAAGTTGCGTCGCATAAAATCAGAATGACTTAGAATCAATTAGGCCTATAAACCAGTTCTTTATTCAGCATATTGATAACACCCATTCCCCGGACCCCCTCGCTGATCGATTTATGGTAATACAGGAATAAAAAGGATTTTTTCGCGAGTCCTCGGTGTAGCACAGTGCAGTACCGGGAACTGATACTAAAATTTTCGCGAAGAACGGGAATAGGGGAAGATGGATGTGACGTCATCCAAATAGAAAAAAATCAGGGAAGTACTAGCGGGTGACAGGTCTTATGTCGATGTCATTTTAAAAGATGGACATCTCTATTGAAAATTTGTCTTCGCAGTGAAGAAAATTGAGTCAGGGCCAATTTCACCAACAACAGTCCGATATTCTCCACCTAAAGGGTAACAGCCGTTAAATACAGCGAATGAGCTTCAAGTTCCAATCAACAAATGTTAGCAACCAATAGCTATGAAATGTTGAAAACAAAATACTGTCAAAGTATGAGATGACAACTTGTCATTGAAACATCACCAGCTTATTGAATATTCAGAAATTACATATAATTCAGTCAAAATTTTAAGAAATGTTTGATTTTTGAATTAAATTTATGTTTTAATTACTATTGTTGATTTTTTATTCATGTTTATATTATTTTCTTCAATTGATATGTGATACTGGGTGGTTTTTCCTATAAACCTCTTGCAGATAGCCATTAAGCACCTACTTGATGACAGGCTCTACCAAAAGATATTGCTCGTTTCCAAACATTCATTCATTTACTTGCCGTTCATCAGAACCATTATGGCACCTTTGATATTCCCACAAAACCATTCAGGTTTTTTGATATCCATACATCCATAAAGTTGAATATATTTTTCGTTGTTCAGGAACTGAACAAACATCCACACTATATTCACAGCGATTAAGAAATTCCCAAATATATGCCTTAAAGCTACCAACAAACCTAAAACCTGCAAAAAAACTACAAATCTGTCATATTTTTCTTTTTTCACGAGTACACATTCTAGGTTATATTTATATTAGACATTATGTGAATACAGCTGATTATTGCTTTTCAAGGAGTGACACATGTGTGGGATCGGTCAACTGTTGGTACCAGTCACGAAACATATACTCTGGTTCAGGTTTAATTCCATGCTATTCAATGACAACACGGTGTGGTTGTCAGCGGCCATTTCGTGAGGGTGCGACAGGGTTGCCAGATTGTGCATTAATATCCCGTTTCACCTCCTGGTCCCAGTAGAGTAAATTCCGCCAACTGTTGAAATATACTCTACTATGCTTTATAAGACTATTCATGACATTTTTCCCAAAATCATTGCACAATACTTGAAAAAATGCAAATGAAAATTTAAAATTATTTCCATCACGCCACAAAATAGCTCCGTCGGTACCTTGGGTTATACATCTTGACAGTAAGGATGTTCGATGCCATCCTATATTTAGAAGTATCAATACATTTCACGAGTATCGTCATCTTTCGATCCAGACTGTGTCAGAAAGAGTGACTGTCATTTGGCTGCGACATTACCCTGCCAAATCAGACATATCTTTCATCATTTTCAAAGAAATTGTACAAAATCTTCAAATTTGTGAAGATAGCGAGTTTCACTTCATACGTTGTTGTCAGACATGCCCAAAATCATCAGTTGCTGCCGTGATATTCATCCTGACCAATGCATCCCCACGGCTAGGCGACCTGAATTTTAAATTTGTATTGATAGGGCAGCGGGTTATGCTATAAATCATATGTCACAGTGTTTGTGCACTGATTGCAACGGTTAGATGATACCAAAAATATTTTCATAAATAGGAGATCTTTCCCATTCCGGATCGAACAATCTACCAAAGATGCTTATAATCATGATACCTAGTAAATTTTCACGAAACAAATCAAAACCAGCAAATGTAAAAGATTCATTTCGCACCCTCCACCACGGGACGTGATCCTCGTTAGACTTGGCAACCCTGCGAGTGACAGATAGATATCCCCACCAATCAAAAAAGAAAAATAGACAAACAATAAACATTACTAGTTTTTTTGATTTTTGGACTTAAGACATTATTTGTGAAACATTTTTCATCAGTTTTTGTCTATGTCCATAGTAATTGCATTATGCATCAGGGAAACGTAGGGATTGACACGTCTTACACACATTATCTGTGTTTTAGGATGGAGAGGACATAATGTTTTTATTGCTTTGAAGAAATTCATTAACCCATAAATTAATAAATGATTACTATTATGACGTAAACGAAGATGAGGAATTGGATGGAATGTATTTTATATTCTATTTTCTTGCAAAATACAGTCAAATCCACCCTATTCAACAGGTATGTAATGATAACTTTCAGTATATTGAAGTTGGTAAATTCGAGAGTGCCATGCATTAACAAACGTCCAAATCTGCTGCCAAATTTAACAGCTAGAAAATCGACCTATTATTTGCCGCATTCCCATTCGCTGAGGGGGATAACGGATTGTTAAATGTAAACCTATAACATATATCAAAATACATGAAAGTTGTACTGTTTTTTCTGTACAAAAGCATCATGTTGGAATCAAAAAGTGGTCTTGTTTATAATACAGTCGAATTTTCACGATTTTATTCAATATTTCAATAGAAATCACTAATATTCAGAGACCTTTGACAGCTTCTGTCAAATTGCATTTCGATAAGGTATGTTCCCATTGGTTCATAATATTAATGTTGGTGAAATCGGCACTTAAACTATTAAATCATATATCAAGAAAATGGAGGAACAGGTGCCCTGATTTTAAATGAGGGAGATGTCGTGGATATAGGAACCGCACCTGTCATATCAAACGGTTGATTTTGTTGATATACACTGGAGAAAAAAACGATCGGCTTTTTATTTCGGATTCAAAGGGAGCAGCTAAGTTTATCAAGGAGCTTGAAGCAACATGCGCCACCTAGAGGAGCCCGAAAGGAGAAAGAAATTTCACCTCTCTCCGCTCCATTTATGACGGGATCTCCCGAAAAAATCTTTAAATGAAAAATGAGGTTAGAAAGGTTCTGACGTGGCAAATTGCAGTTTGAAGTTGACAGTTATAGTTTTTTCTACCGACTGCGTACGATCTCGTACGAAATTTATAACAAAAGTTTCTTTACATGTCAGACAGGATTGTAATTGGTAAACAAAGTAAGGTATTTTTCCACAAAATTATGGACAAAATTTTGTATCGTGACAGAGGCCTTCAGACTGTTTTCGTGAGGTTACACTATTTCGTAATCATTGTTTTATTTCGACGCGAACCTATGCGCCACAAAATCATCATACAGTGCCTTTCCCTACCCGGGGATTTTTTCAGCGCGTTGAGTTAGCAAGCTAAAATTTAGATGACGAAATTAATGCATACCTTAAAGCAACTGAAAATTTCAAAACGGCGCAGCGGCTAGTCGCCTTCTTGAACGCTTTTTAATGTGAAATGGAGGATTATGCGGTACCTCACTTTGAAGCTGTTTAAATTTGAACGTTTGTACACAACTTATCTGACAAATTTTAACCGCATATGCAGTGTTACGAAAGAAGTTGGTTTCTCAAATAACAAATTTTATGAAAGTCCTGCAGGAATCGAGATAATAAAATAATCCAGTTTAACAATTCAAAAAATGGATACCGCTTAGCGAAAATTTAAAGGTTGTGTTTTGTCTATGATTTAATACTTCTCATACTTGTACTCGGTTATTTTCTTTATTGACATCGTTCTGTACGCCAATGGACTATCTGACCATAATGCCAATAATCATATTCCGCATACGTTAATTTTTTGCTCGACGTAGTATATAGTAGACATAAATCTGTAGGATACAAATTAGGCTGAAGTAGAGCTTTAACTGCATTTTTAGTATAGTTATCTGATCGATGTATGTTTTTTCAAATAAACTTGTTTGAATCGGTGTTCTGTTTATTTGTGTGAGATTTATACAGTATCCAGGTTACAACGAGATATCAACGATGAAACTGCTAGGAAGAAAGGGTGCACGACAAACCGATGAGACACGTAAGTACTGTTTACATTCTAGGGGAGCAAATTTTAATCAGCGCAAGACAACTCCCCGAAAATGACTGTGGATTTTTTATTTATTTAACCAACGGGTAAAACCCTTGTTACAAATATACTAAGTGACATATAAATCCGAACACCCAGTTTAAATGGTTTTATTTTAATAAAAGTTGGTGAATGTATTTATCTTGCTGTAAATAACTAGTGAAAAAATGTTCAGCCTAATCAGTTGGACATTCCGGTTTTTATACTGCTTTTTTTAATTCACTAACGCTCTAAAAATGAATATTTCAGCCGCAGTAAAGAATCAACGTTGGCGGATTTTGGTTCTTGACATCCTTTACGATCGGTTACGATGCCTAGAGTACGGAGACCTGTACGATTTCGTCAACTTAGTGAGTTTGATAGGGACCGTATAGTGGGACTTCGGGAAGCTGGACTTTCTTTTCGGGCAATTGCAGTTAGAGTGCAAAGAAGTGAGACACTGTGGTTAGGTGTTGTCAGGCATGGCTTCGAGAAGGCCGTACGCAAAGAGCAAGGGGCACTGGACGCCGCCGTAGAACAACAGACCGTGAAGATCGCCGCCTAAGATTATTGGCCTTAAGGGACCGTTTCTCCACTACCAGGTCCATTGCAAATGAATGGTTTGCAGAACACGGAAGACCTATTGGCATGCGAAGTGTTTACCAACGAATGAGAAGTTCTGACTTGTTTTCATACCGGCCACACTGGGTCCTCCCTTTAACTCGAGAACACCGACGTAATCGCCTTGAGTGGTGCAGACAACGGTCACTCTGGGATCAGGAATGGAACAGTATTGTCTTTAGTGACGAGTCTCGATTTTGTTTAGGCATGCACGATGGTCGTGCCAGGGTTAGAAGGCGACGTGGTGAAACGAGGAATCCACAGTTTTTTGTTGAAAGACATGTTCATCACACTGTTGGAGTTATGGTTTGGGGTGCTGTAGCTTATGGCTCCAGGTCACCTTTAATCTTCATCAGAGGTAACATGAACGCGCAGCGTTATATCCACGAAGTTCTAGAACGCCATCTTTTACCCTATCTTGACACCCTGGCAGATCCAACTTTCCAACAAGATAATGCCCGACCACATGTTGCAAGAGTCACAATAGACTTCTTTCAACATAATGATGTCACATTGTTACCATGGCCACCAAGATCTCCCGACTTATCCCCAATTGAGCACGTGTGGGATATGATGGGTAGGAGACTGCTCAATTTGCAACGTCCTCCTCAGACTCTAGAAACACTTCGAGAGGAGCTGGTGGTTACCTGGAATGAGATACCACAGTAGGACATTGACCACCTAATCAGAAGCATGCCTAGGCGCGTTGGAGAATGCGTAGCACATCAGGGTGCATCCACACATTATTAAAGGTCAAAAGGCTTTAAAGCAGTGCAATCATTTTGAAATTTTTATCATTTACTTATTATGCTTCATTAAGTACTTATACAAAATTTTATTAAAATAAAACCATTTAAACTGGGTGTTCGGATTTATATGTCACCTAGTATACAAGAATCACATCATATTGTTCCTATTGTTCGTTTAAACTTATTAACAAAAGTTCCAAATACTTCTAAGCTAGATTTTGATGGAGGGGAACAAAGTATCAGTATGTCGCGTTCTGTGATTAAGTGTTTCTATACCCTATAGGACCATCAATGTGACCATTGATAATTTTGTGCAAGAAAAGTAAAACAAATTGTAGCCCGCGTCGCTCAATAGAAGTCATTGTCATCTAAAAAGAATTATCACTATAACTGTACTCCTTCCCAATTAAACCCATTTTATAATAATAAATGTCTTTATTAGCGACACAACAATAGAGCGAAGTTTAGCCAGTTGGCTACTCTTACACTCCAACCCTATTGTGTGATTAAATATGTATATACAATTCAAATTCACATACATATGCAACCTAAAAATAAATACATCGATCTGGCTTTATCTTATATGACACTTCATCCACGTGAGACAAGTAAAAACGAAAAGAAAGCTGCGTATCAATATATGAATGTAAATCAAAAGTATACATCAAATACAGTCAAGGACCTAAGACAGAACCCTGAGGGACACCTGAAGAAACGGCAACAGAAGATGAGACACCTCTAACTGTCTTTACCTTTTGTTAACGATTAGTTAAGTAATTTTCAAAAAATTTAAGCGGAATGTCAGAAAGTCCAATATACTTTAACTTGCTCAACAAAATTTTATGGTTTAACAGTGTCGAACGCCTCAGAGAAGTCGACGATAACTAAAACTGTATTAATATGTTTATGCATACTATCTAAGATATTGTCTGACAAATGGAGAAGTGAAGAAGTTGTACTGTGTCCAACACGAAATCCAGACTGATGGACAAGAAGTAAATTGTTCATCTCTAAATATTCTATTAATTGGAGATAAACAGCTTTTTCTAATATCTTTGAAAAGAAACACAGTATGCTGACGGGTCGTAAATGATCAAGAGTTATGGGATTTTTTATTTTGGCTAGAGGAAGAATTATTGCTTCTTTCCAGACACTAGGAAAGCTCCCAGTTTCCAAACATATATTAACAATATGAGTTAGATACTGAAGTACTTCAGGTAAACAAAAACCAAACATGTCCACACCAATACCACATCACAGCCTATTGCAGTCGACTTTATAGAAACAGAAATATCTAGGATCTTTTGGACACTTACAGGTCTGAACACAGATAGTGTTAAATTAGCATCGAATAAATTCTGTTGATGAAATTCAGCTGTAGCATTAATTAAACGAGAATGGGTATTTTATGTCCAGAGATTCTTAAAAAAAATTCTTCACACGCTCTAATTGGTTGGTAAGTTAAAACTTGGGTACCAGATGAAGTAGCAATACTCAAGTAACGAACGAACCAATGAACAAGGCAAAATGTTAAAAAAAAAATGCAGATCAACATAATGGGAGTTTATAAAACCTAACGTCTTTTATGCACATTTGATTGTTTTTTCAATATGTACGTTAAAGGATAATTTTAAGTAAAAAATCCTTGAAGGTCTGTTGTTGTAAAGATCTACCGTTGCAGCTATAATAATAAGTAATGGGGTTTTGAAAGATATCGCATCATTTAAAAAACATTCACTCCACACCAATGAGACATTGGTCTCAGTTTCTTTGCAGCAATTCAGCATCATGTTTGTTCGAATTAACTCTAAAAATCCTAACAACATCTGCAAGTAAAAGAATTTCACTGCGTAATAAACTCACAAGATCATTAATACATAGAGTCTTCCTTAATGATATGCGAATATTTAATGGTGTGAATCTACATCAAAAATTAATGTTAGTTTGCTTTATAAACTATAGTCCAAAAATGTTTCCTAACAAAAACTCGGGGTGTTGAAGTTTTAGGAAAAAAAATGGAAATTAATTAATATTTTCAGAACCGCTTGGCTCCCTTCACTTAGTATGCATGCTTCCGCCCTCCTTCTCATGGAATTGCGCACTCGTTGAAATATAAATATCCCTGGAGTGTTTTTTATTCTATCACAAGCTGCAACTATTCTTTCCCTTAATTCCTCTACAGTGTTAATGGAACTTGTGTACACTAGTGTCTTAAGATAGACCCACAAAAAGAAATCTAAACTGTTGAGGTCTGGGAACCTTGGTGGCCATTCTTGGGGCCCACCGCGACCAATCCAACGATTTGGATAAACAGTTTGTAAATAATTACAAACCGCTACATTGAAATGCTCTGGTACACCATCATGCATGTACCACATATTGTTTCTTATTACTAGCGGAACATCATCAAGAAGAATGGGCCAATAAAAAGGTTGCGAATAATTCCTGCCCGAAAATTGGTGTTGAAATGGGTTTCGGTTACGGCATAGGGATTTTCTTCTGCCCAGAAATGATTATTGTGGAAATTCTGAATGGCATTTCGAGAACAATTAGCTTCGTCCGTGAACAGAATAATTGATTCAAATTGCGGATTTTGTGTAATTTTTTGAAGATACCACTGACAAAAGGTCACACGCCTTGGAAAATCAATGGAAAGTAATGCCTGTACTCTTAAAATATGGTAACGATATAAAAAAATCCACTAAAATTCTCCAAACAATTTGGTGGCAAATATTTAAGTGTCTAGCGATCTTCCTCATTTCAGGATGTTCTTCGACTCCGTGCAGCACTGCTTCCTCAATTTCAGGTGTTCTCACACTAAGAGGTCTACCTTCAGATGTTCCTTTTCGGACAGAACCAGTTTCAACAAGATGACGATGAATATTATAAAAGGTTCGACTATCTGGCAAAGCACGATCGGGATATCTCTGGTGATAAATCCGTGTGGCTTGCTCACCATTACCGTCGGCAAGGCCATATACGTAATGCATCTTTATATTATTTATACCGCGTTCATATTTCAGTACCTACGCAATTGCGAGATTTCCTTATTTTTTCCATAAATCGTCGTACGGTCATGTTATCAGTCAGCTACATGGGCTGGGTGGATCGCGTTTGTCAAGGAAATGAAAAGCATACTGGAACGCCGTATATTTCGAACTCCATATTTATTGCACTAGTATATTCGTGCATCTGCAGTATCCACTTTCCGATGTTTAACAGTACTTCTGGTCGACTCTGTTAATTTGGATTTTTCTGAAGCGTTCGATAGGGTAACCGTTCGAAATTATTATCCGAACTTTACAACTAAGGTGTGCAAGGCCAGCTCTTGAATTGGATAAGTAGTTACTTATCCGATACATCCCACTTAATATACAGGGTGTTCCTTGATGATATGCGAATATTTAAGGGTGTGAATCTACATGAAAAATTAATGTTAGTTTGCTTGATAAACTATGGTCCAAAATATGTTGAAGTTTTAGGAAGAAAATGATATTTCACTGATATTTAGTACGTAGTGAAAGTTAATAAAGTTGCATATTTTTCAATGCAAAAATAATTTTTTGCTTTAACAGTGGTGTGCGTACGAGTATTGACTTCAATATTTTTTAAGAAAAAAATGGTACGCCAATAGTTTTTTGGAAAATAAAAATTATTTTTGAATTCTGCATTCAATTTAAAACAAATGATCTCTCTTGAATTGTTTTCCTTCGATGCGCCATTTTTGAGTCAATAAATGAAAACCGTTCTATTGTCTAACTTGCAAAATTATTATTAATTTAATTGGAAAAATTAAACACTTTAGGGGTAATGAACAACAACAACTGACAACATAAACATGACATTAAAACCAACGAAATGATTACAAAAATTGTTGAAAATGGCCCCCTTCACTTAGTATGCATGCTTCCGCCCTCCTTCTCATCGAATTGGGCACTCGTTGAAATATCCCTGGAGTATTTTTTATTCTATCGCAAGCTGCAACTATTATTTCTCTTAATTCCTCTACAGTGTTAATGAGATTTGTGTACACTAGTGTCTTAAGATAGCTCCACAAAAAGAAATCTAAACTGTTGAGGTCTGGGGACCTTGGTGGTCATTCTTGGGGCCCACCGCGGCCAATCCAAGGATTTGGATAAACAGTTTGTAAATAATTACGCTACACTGAAATGCGCTGGTGCACCATCATGCATGTACCACATATTGTTTCTTATTACTAACGGAACATCATCAAGCAGCAAAAGCAACTGTTGTTGAAGAAAATTTAGTCAGTCCGTCAAGTCAGCCCGGCAAGAAGAATGGGCCAATAAAGTGGATGTCTATAATTCCCGACTATACGTTAACCGAACATTGGTGTTGGAAATGGGTTTCGGTTTCGGCATAGGGATTTTCTTCTGCCCACAAATAATTATTGTGGAAATTCTGAATGGCATTTCGAGAAAAATTAGCTTCGTCCGTGAACAGAATCATTGATTCAAATTGTGGATTTTGGGTACTTTTTTGAAGATACCACTGACAGAAGGTCACACGCCTTGGAAAAATCAATGGGAAGTAATGTCTGTACTCTTAAAATATGGTGAGGATATAACAAAAAATCCACTAGAATTCTCCCAACAATTTGGTGGCAAATATTTAAGTGTCTAGCGATCTTCCTCGTACTCGTTTCAGGATGTTCTTTGACTTCGTGTAGCACTGCTGGCTCAATTTTAGGTGTTCTCACACTTAGAGGTTTATCTTCAGATGTTCCTTTTCGGACAGAACCAGTTTCAACAAGACGACGATGAATATTGGAAAAGGTTCGACTATCTGGCAAAGCACGATCGGGATATCTCTGGTGATAAATCCGTCTGGCTTGCTCACCATTACCGTCGGCAAGGCCATATACGTAATGCTTTTCCGCCATTTCTGCATTGGAATAATTCACCATTATGAACAGGATTGTAAAAACTCAAAAAATGAAAAAGATGTCACAGCGAACAGATTTGGATAACAGAGACTTGTCAGATGTCAAAGGCTAGTCACATATTCCAGAGCAACTAGATATTTATTGCTAAATTGAATTCTTCAACTATTTACATTAATTTTCTCAGACAACAGAACAGAAAATTAAGCCAAAAACGACTGCAGGGCCTGATCAAATACCTGCATTTTTTGTGAGAGATTGTGCGTCCATTTTAGCATATCCACTCATGATCATTTTCAATCTCTCTCTGAAAAATAATCACTTTCCATCTATTTGGAAGTTGTCTAGGGTAACTCCTGTTTTTAAAAAAGGTGAGAGGAATTATGTAGAAAACTATCGGGCTATCACAATTATCAGTAATTTCGCTAAAACATTCGAAATAGTGATACAAACTGCTATATTTTCATGTAAGCAGGTCTATCTCCGTCAGTCAACACGGTTTCATGAAGGGCAGGTCCACAGTTACTAACTTGCTACATCTTACTCAATATGTTTGTGAATCAATCGATAGACAACTTCAAACGGATGTAATATATACTGATTTCTCTAAAGCGTTTGATAGTTTAGACCATAACATTCTACTCAATAAGTTATCTAGATTTGGTCTTTCAGATGCATTGTTGCTATTTTTCAGATCTTATTTATGTTATAGGAAACAATATGTTATGTGCAATGGACATAAGTCAAGCGAATACCCTGTAATGTTCGGTGTTCCTCAAGGATCTAATTTGGGACCTCTGTTATTTATTATGTTCATAAATTAATGATATTTCTGAAGTTATCGATGTCGATTTTCTTATATATGCTGACGATGTGAAACTTTTCTGTAGAGTCTCCAACATTGACGATTGTCATCGCTTGCAACGCAACATTGTAAGGGTTGACAACTGGTGTCGTGAAAACAGACTTGTTTTGAATGCTACTGAGTGTCACGTTTTGTCGTTTACTTTAAAAACAGGGGTAATGATGTATGAATATAGTATTGGTGACAGGAAACTTGACAGACCTAGTACAATTAATGACTTGGGAGTCACATTTGGCAGAAAACTTTCCTTCTCCTATCACATTGAAAATGCTGTTGTGGCTGCATCAAAGGCGTATGGTTTTATTGTAAGAAAGACCGGTGATTTCCACAACTCCTTTACACTGAAAATACTGTACTATGCTTATGTAAGATCTAAGCTTGAGTATGCGTCCCTGGTATGGTATCCTCATCATCAAATATATATTGTTCAAAGAAAGTTCTTAAAATACCTCTCATACAAAGCTGATGGGATATATCCCGCTATTGGCTTTCCTCATAGTGAGTTGATGGCGAGACACAAAATCTATAATTTAGAGAGCAGACGCAAAATGAATTCACTTAAGTTCATTCACAAGCTCATCCACGATGTTATTGACTCCAGTGTCATCTTAGAACAACTTAACTTCTTAATTCCTAGATTAGCGTCACGAACTAGTTTAACTTTTTAGTTAGCCAGGCCTAGGACTGACATACTTAAGTTTTCCGCTATATATATAATGTGCCGTAATTATAATTCAGTTAATAGCATTTTAGATATATTTTCGTTTTGTGCGACTTTGGGAGACATTAATGCTTATTTTCGTTAATGCTTGCCGGTGTGATTGTTGAGTGCTGGGTAGGTAAAGCTAGAACGCTTTTTTTTCCTCCCAGTTCTGTTTTGAGGTTTTTTTTTGCAGCGTTTTAGCTTTCTCTACATCCACAACATGCATTTGTTTATATTTTCATGTTTATCCATCCTGTAATTGGCTATGGCTGTTGGATGTTGCTAAATAAATAAATAAAATAAATAAATAACAAAATATCGTGTATCATTTGTAATGCTTCAACTGGAAAAAGTCTTGTGATTATTATGTCCTTTCGAGCATCATCTAAGCCTCTACCGATTGTCACATAAATTCAGGATAGTTTTATAACGAAGATTTGAAAATTTATACCTCATCCCACCCAAGGATCCCATGACCATGACTATAGTCAAATACCAGAATTGATGACAATAGCAGAAGGCATCGTTCGCCGCTGCTTCGACGCTGTACCTTTCGATTGCAGCGACGTTCACCGCCATTTCGCAAAGAAGCGCCTCCGCGTAATAGCAGTGGCGTACGATGAGTTTCGCTACTGTCATCAATTTTGGTATTTTACTATAGTAGTAGACTGACCGTGTGGTCTGCTCAGAGCCTGAGAAGCTAGTTGAGGAGCTCCTGGTATTTGGTCCGTTTTTCAAAACGGATTCACTATCTCCTGTAGCATAGGGCAGCACAGGTGTTTCATCTATACCGCAAGAGTACCTCAAATGATAGCACTCGCAGCTGCATTGACGAGATAGGCGTAAGCAGTGCCAGCGTATACTTTACACGCTGACAAAACACACAAAACAGATTTTATAATGATTAATTACTGTGTAGGTTAAAAATAGGTAAAGTAATTGTAAAAAAAATATCATGATTCAAACGATTTAGACCCGTAAAGCACAACATTGCGGAACATCTTCCATGTTAATTCAAAGTGCTCTAAAGTCAATCATGATAACGCAGTCCGTCATTGTAGCATACTAAAATAGTCACAAAGCTAAAGAGCCATTATATTTAGCAGCATTTGTGAGTTTTGTATTA
>CAVLJG010000009.1:2366471-2383461 GCA_963669975.1 Acanthoscelides obtectus | reverse complement strand
TTAAAGCCCTTTGACCTTTAATAATGTGTGGATGCACCCTGATGTGCTACGCATTCTCCAACGCGCCTAGGCATGCTTCTGATCAGGTGGTCAATGTCCTCCTGTGGTATCTCATTCCAGGCAACCACCAACTCGTCACTAAAGACAATACTGTTCCATTCCTGATCTCAGAGTGACCGTTGTCTGCACCACTCAAGGCGATTACGTCGGTGTGTTCTCGAGTTAAAGGGAGGACCCAGTGTGGCCGGTATGAAAACAAGCCAAAACTTCTCATTCGTCGGTAAACACTTCGCATGCCAATAGGTCTTCCGTGTTCTGCAAACCATTCATTTGCAATGGACCTGGTAGTGGAGAAACGGTCCCTTAAGGCCAATAATCTTAGGCGGCGATCTTCACGGTCTGTTGTTCTACGGCGGCGTCCAGTGCCCCTTGCTCTTTGCGTACGGCCTTCTCGAAGCCATGCCTGACAACACCTAACCACAGTGTCTACACTTCTTTGCACTCTAACTGCAATTGCCCGAAAAGAAAGTCCAGCTTCCCGAAGTCCCACTATACGGCCCCTATCAAACTCACTAAGTTGATGAAATCGTACAGCTCTCCGTACTCTAGGCATCGTAACCGATCGTAAAGGATGTCAAGAACCAAAATCCGCCAACGTTGATTCTTTACTGCGGCTGAAATATTCATTTTTAGAGCGTTAGTGAATTAAAAAAAAGCAGTATAAAAACCGGAATGTCCAACTGATAGGGCTGAAAATTTTTTCACTTGTTATTTACAGTAAGATACATACATTCACCAACTTTTATTAAAATAAAACCATTTAAACTGGGTGTTCGGATTTATATGTCACTTAGTATAAAAACGACGCTGTGAAATTACTTAGTTGGAATGCTTCAACAGCCTGTAGACAACTAGGTCCAACATACACTTCAGTCCTTAGGTTTTATTGGTTCAATTTTTTTCAGAAAACCACGATTCAGTAGGCGTTATCATTCCAATCAAAGATAAAAAAGACTACTTTCTTGTCGCTGCTGATAGAAACGTGTATAATCTGTATTGGCCGTCAGATGATAATGAAAATGAGGCGAAATTGGAGCATCTGATTACCGTAGACGAAAGTAAACCTAAAAATCAGTTTAATGATGGAAAAGCAGACTCAAAAGGAAGACTTTGGCTAGGTAAGTTAATATAATATTCCCAAGGTAAATTACTTACTAAAGCACGTCATAATGACGTCGAAATTTGGTGATAACTCGCGAACTGAAGTGGTTGCTCCAAATATCGACGTCATAATAACGTCTACTAAATGTCCAATTGGGTACGCGTACTGTAGGACGTTGTTATGACATGTTTTCAGGTTATCTTTTTGGTTTATACTTTAAAGTTTGCACTTTCCTTTACACTACATATAGATCTTGTAAAAATGAGCAGTTTTTTCTAGTAACATGTACTCCAAAATCTTAAGATTACCGATATGCTAGGCTTTGCAGAATAAATCGAACTTGAACAAAACTTAATCCGGTCCTGGCGCTGGCCGCGTTGGTGAACAAAACCTTTACACATCGGTTCTGAAAAACAAAAATTGCACACTCATACAGCAATATCGGAGTTGTTCATATTATACTAAGCGACATATAACCCAACAACATCCTGCGTCATTTTTTTTGGTCTGGGGCGAAATTTAATGTTTCGTGTATAAACCGATCAAATCGATCTTGATTTATATACCGTTTTTCAGGAACTTTAACTCGAAATGGTGACTTGTCAGTAGCCCCGGAAGGTGGTTCGCTCTACAAAATATCAGGATTCGGAGACAGTCTGATGGCTGAAGAAATGGAAAGATCACTGAGCATAAGCAACGGATTGGATTGGTGTCCCGAGTATAAAAAATTGTACCACATCGACAGTCAGACACGAAAAATTGTGGCTTACGATTTTGATGAACAGAGTGGGCAGATTCGTAAGCGATTTTGTAGCTAAAAATATTCGTAAAAATGTTCACTTTTTCTGTTACAGAAAATAAGAAAATTATTTTCGATATGGCGGATCATCCAAATCTAGAAGGCATCCCTGATGGAATGACAGCTGATGGGTCGGGAAACTTGTGGATTGCACTTTTTGGCGGGAGTGCGGTACGTATATTTTGAGGATAAAGGACTTTTTTAATTTTTTTATACACCACGTCTACCCCCTCCATATTGTGGTTCAGACGAGATGCTGACAGATTGGACAGATATTCACATTCATATACATATACAAGTTGGGACTTTTCTTTACAGAGTCTGCAGATAAGGAAATAATAAACATGTTTTTTTTAGTAACATATACACTAGGGTGTCACAGCCTATGACAGCAAACAAATACGTATATCCTATCGAAAAAATACCGTATAAGGTGCCATCTGTTTCCAGAATCGCAGTCTATGCTGGATTTAACAGTTAGCATATTATAACGAATCATTAAAAGAAGACAAAGGAAAATGTATTTGAAAAAGAAAAATACACACATTCCTAGACCAAGAACGTAGTTATAACATTGATATGAGCATCTCCAAGATCTTATTGATACTCCGTGTATTCAGAACCTCGCCGTCTTCCTCGATGTTTCTTTTCATCAGAGCCGCATATAATTGCTTATATCGTGCAAATGCCGTCTGATTGAACACAGTGTTTTTCTTCAATTTCTTTTTTACGCTTTCGGTGTTGCAAACGTAGTTGACTCTGAAAAGCAGTCCCAACTTTGTACACCCTGTATAGATCGGCTCAATTTTCAGATAATCAAGATCGATCCCAACAAAAGCATCCTGTTAGAAACAATCGAAATGCCAGTAAAGTATTGTACCTCCGTGTGTTTCGGAGGCCCAGATTCAGCGAATTTGTTCGTCACAACTTCACGTCTAAAACTGAACGAGAAAGAAGTATCGGAAACTCCTAATGCCGGAAGTGTATTTGCAATATCTTATTTGGGCGTTAAAGGAAGGATTGTGCACGAAGCCATCATTTGAACAGCCACCGATGTCAGTATTATATACTTTAAAAAACAATAAACGAATACGAACTTAAAATATATATATATATACTAAGTGACATATAAATCCGAACACCCAGTTTAAATGGATTTATTTTAATAAAAGTTGGTGAATGTATTTATCTTACTGTAAATAACAAGTGAAAAAATTTTCAGCCTTATCAGTTGGACATTCCGGTTTTTTTACTGCTTTTTTTTAATTCACTAACGCTCTAAAAATGAATATTTCAGCCGCAGTAAAGAATCAACGTTGGCGGATTTTGGTTCTTGACATCCTTTACGATCGGTTACGATGCCTAGAGTACGGAGACCTGTACGATTTCGTCAACTTAGTGAGTTTGATAGGGGCCGTATAGTGGGGCTTCGGGAAGCTGGACTTTCTTTTCGGGCAATTGCAGTTAGAGTGCAAAGAAGTGTAGACACTGTGATTAGGTGTTGTCAGGCATGGCTTCGAGAAGGCCGTACGCAAAGAGCAAGGGGCACTGCACGCCGCCGTAGAACAACAGACCGTGAAGATCGCCGCCTAAGATTATTGGCCTTAAGGGACCGTTTCTCCACTACCAGGTCCATTGCAAATGAATGGTTTGCAGAACACGGAAGACCTATTCGCATGCGAAGTGTTTACCGACGAATGAGAAGTTTTGGCTTGTTTTCATACCGGCCACACTGGGTCCTCCCTTTAACTCGAGAACACCGACGTAATCGCCTTGAGTGGTGCAGACAACGGTCACTCTGGGATCAGGAATGGAACAGTATTGTCTTTAGTGACGAGTCTCGATTTTGTTTAGGCATGCACGATGGTCGTGCCAGGGTTAGAAGGCGACGTGGTGAAAGGAGGAATCCACAGTTTTTTGTTGAAAGACATGTTCATCAAACTGTTGAAGTTATGGTTTGGGGTGCTATAGCTTATGGTTCCAGGTCACCTTTAATCTTCATCAGAGGTAACATGAACGCGCAGCGTTATATCCACGAAGTTCTAGAACCCCATCTTTTACCCTATCTTGACACCCTGGCAGATCCAACTTTCCAACAAGATAATGCCCGACCACATGTTGCAAGAGTCACAATAGACTTCTTTCAACATAATGATGTCACATTGTTACCATGGCCACCAAGATCTCCCGACTTATCCCCAATTGAGCACGTGTGGGATATGATGGGTAGGAGATTGCAACGTCCTCCTCAGACTCTAGAAGCACTTCGACAGGAGTTGGTGGTTGCCTGGAATGAGATACCACAGGAGGACATTGACCACCTGATCAGAAGCATGCCTAGGCGCGTTGGAGAATGCGTAACACATCAGGGTGCATCCACACATTATTAAAGGTCAAAGGGCTTTAAAGCAGTGCAATCATTTTGAAATTTTTATCATTTACTTATTATACTTCATTAAGTACTTATACAAAATTTTATTAAAATAAAACCATTTAAACTGGGTGTTCGGATTTATATGTCGCTTAGTATATATGAACAAATTATTGGATTAATTGAAGGAAACAAGGTTTTGACAAAAAAGCAAGCTGGATTTAGAAATAAATGTTCTACAGAAACTGCAATCCAAATGGTAGTGGAAGACTGGAGAAAAAGTATATGTATTGTAACATCATTTTTGACTTCAAAAGGGCATTTGAGACTATAGATAGGGAAACATTGTTAAACAAATTACATCACTATGGTTTTAAAGGATCAGTATTAAACAAATTACCAAATTATTTAGTGAACAGAAGACAAAAAACTAAAGTTGGAAATATTATGTCAAGCGTTCAAAATATATCGGTAGGGGTGCCACAGGGGAGTAAATTAGGGCCGTTACTTTTTATTATTTATATAAATGAAGACTGCAAAATTCAAATATTTGCGGAGGATACATTGCTATACATATAGCACATAAGCATTTGGACACTGCTTTAGAACTGTTAACTAGTGATATTAAAAAAGTTATGAATTGGTTAAAAGTTAATAAAGATAAATTAAACACCAACAAATCAAAAAGTATGTCAATAGGGAAACATTTAGGTGACCATGAATAATGATGAAAAAATTTAAGTAGTCGGATCATTTAAATATATGGGTATGTGGATAATAAACTACTGTTTCACGAGCATGATGAATACATAATTTAAAAAATATCATAAAAGATAAATTACTTCTATAGAGTTTCCGATAATCATAGAATGTACTCCAAAAAAATTGTGTATAACACTATAATTTTTCCCCATTTTTTATGTTGTTCAGCCATCTTGTTTACAGCAAATGACAGCATATTCAAAATTACAAATTCTACAAAATGAAGCTATGAGAATCATTTTATATAAGCTAGGATCAGTTAGAAGACCTACTGTGGTTGAATGTGAAACATTTCATATGTTATTTAGTTCTCATTTTCATATTCAATTTAAAAAATCATTTATAACCACCACATTTAGAAAACTTCACAAAATTAAATAGTCATTATCAGAACTACGAAACTAGAGGCAGTATAGATTTTCATCTGCAAAATTGTAATAGAATAACTAACAAATCCGTATTTCAAAAGGAAGTATTTGAACGTAATAAATTGAATAGTGTTCGAATTTAAAAATGTTTGAGGTGAAATTGAAAAATTGCTTTATAAATATTCAAAATGCATAGTGATGTAATTTTAATAGACAGGAATGTAAAATTACAGAAAAAGGATTGAAGAAAAATGTGTAAGCGAATAATTATACGAAATTGACTTTGAAGCATTAAAGATAAATAAATCTTCAACAAGCAAACAAACAAATAAAAATAAGGATATAAAAAAACACAGAAATATATTTAAAACATGACAAAAAATACGATATGATTTTAGAACTACTTAAAAATTTTATAAAAAATGATGTCTGTCAGAACGAATCCTAGGTTAAATTGATCTTTAATTATTCTTGCAGCTTTGACATTTCCTTCTGCTCTTAATTTCATTTCTGCATACGTCAATTCTTGGGCGCTCGTGCTGGTTCGTTGTTCGAAAGTTTTTAATATTTCAGTTCTCTCAGAACTATCAGCGAAACCAGATTTTGGTCTGCCTTTCGTCATTGATTTTCTTGGGCTGATTTTCCTTATTGTGCAATTGAGTCAACCTTTGTATCTGATTAAAAAAGGGACCTATTTCGACTGACCTCCAGCCACTTATTTTTTAATTTTGAAATTGATTTTGGAAGATTTCTATGTTATTTCCTGTATCACACAGCCTTTAAGTAAAAAAAAAAACGACAAAATGTCATCTTGCAGACTAGGTGTCTTTTGGTGTGCAAATAATTCATTCCTCGTTTGCTCGCTATGATCGCTGTGAGCGTGATCAAAAGCGTCCATCTCTGGAGAAGTGACTCAACGACACGACACGCTCAAGCATGCATTGTTGGTTGCGGAAAGCCCAGTAATGTTTATCTATGAGAAAATGTGAAAAAAGAAAAGTTGGTTGAGTAACAACATCGCATCTTGATGATTATGTTTATTGGTCTGCATGTGTATAAAATCAGTGATATTTGCTATGTGAGAAAATTATTACTGAATATGCTGCCAATGAAGTATATTTATTAGCTGTGCCCGACGGGTAATTTATATGTTGTACTTGCTTGAGACAGGTTATGTTATAAATTACGATTTTTTCCCGTTTTTTTGTTTTCAAAAACCTTGAGGAGGATTACGGGAAACCACCACCGCCTCCGACAGTGTAAAGTGAATATAATTGCAACATTTGGCAGTATGTAAGCATAAAATATAAGATTCCACATAAAGTTAATTACTTGACCAACCAGGGATTTTCTTTTCTTATCTCTCTCATTTTTAAAATCCAGCAAATCTGCATATCGTGTAATTTCTAGAATGAATGAGAAAAAGTGGATGCGCAACTAATTTCCAGCTTTGAATACATCTCGAGTAAGTGTATTTGAGACAAGAAACCAATGGAATCATCATCAACACAGATTATTGGTACACAAATCCTCACTATGCACCTATGCACTATCACAATCACATCAGATCCAAACATTGATAGCTGAAGCATCATGACGTTTAGGCAACACGTACAGCTACAAAACGAGTTCACAACAAGTGTACTTAGTGATAAGTTGACATATTGTAGAAAAACCACGTTGTCATAAAAAACCTTTAGAATCTCAAAAAACCGACAAAATGTCACTTTTCAAGATAAGTAAAACCCGTGCCGATCAGTTGTCACTGAGTGGCGTCATGCGCAAAGGCATACGAAATTCGATCATGAAGTGAGCCTATCTTCTCGAGTTAAGTAGTAATAAGTAATCGTAAGAAGGTTTGAGGCGAACAAAAGCGAAATTATCCATCGCCTCAAATATGACCTAGCTCCTAGATAATGACCCTAGCAGTCCTATGGGGCTAGTTTATGTTATGACCGCATGATACGATATGAAATTTGCCACGAGAAATTTGTAACTGCAACTGCTGAGCTGGCAAAAGCAAGTGAGGTTATGTAAGAAACTTGTTTGAACAAATTTGATCTGGATTACCGTGGGGTTATATTCCATGCTTACGAACGAACGAAAAATTATGATATTTGATGTCGCCAAGTATCTAAATTAAAGTTAAAACCTTGCACTACAAGACCTTGAAAGGTATTTTTTAAAGCGATTCCAACTTTGTTTTTTAGGCCAAAACTGGCGATCAGACTGTACATGGCATGTAACATCCTAAGAAGATAACATCTCATTTTCGAAATCCTTGGCGATTGCACTGCTATGATAATAGAATTTCGATAAACACAGAAAATAAGATACTGAAATTACACTAAAATAAAGGAGGTTTTTACCTCTGGATCAGGAGCCTTCAGTTCTGCTGCTTCGATTTCATCACTAAGTTTTATAGGAAACTTATTCGGTAACACCATCATAGACGAAATAGTTTCGACCACAATTCGTCTCAAAATATCACTGGAATAAAATTTAATATAATCCCTCTATAAGCACAGGAACAGCTTATTTACCTGAGTCCAGGCATATCCAAAACGTCAGCTATGCCAACCAGATCGAAATCAATATCCGGATTGTTTAAAAAGAACACCTGCAACCCTCCAACAAGCGGTATAGTTGTAATTAGTGGTTTCATCACAACTCTGAGCATTCCGTGTAACTGGAAAATACAAATCACAATAATAATAATAAGACGAGTATAAGCTCGTTCAATCCTAATCTTCATTACATGAGAGCCCTCTTTTTGTTAATAAATAATACATCATTGTTTTTAAAAACAGGTACAGATTCCATATTCCAAATGCTAAAAAGAAAGCCAGTCATGAATACACAAATAATGCGAGCAATAGTCATCGAGCAAGATGGCGTATTATCAAGAACAATAATCCATTATTTTCTTCTTTGACGTGTACTTAGCACCAATAAATTATTATTATTATAAATACAACACTTTGTCTAATGCCCCGAATGTTATGCATTACTTACAGAAAACATACCTGAAAATCACGTATTCCTCCTTTCATCCCTTTTAGGTGAAATGTGATGTCACAATCACCTGCATAACTGCAAAAAAATACTGATAAACAAAGTTTAAAGTAATCATGTTGGTACTTACAATATATCTAAATCCATGACAATCTCATTCCTGTCGATGTTTTTGTCATAGACCTTTATTCCTCCAATACGGAATGGCTGAAAAAACAGACGGCTATTAACAGCGCAAGTGCTACAAAATAAGCTTTCTAATGGCTCATGCATCAACAAACGAAAATTAGCGATAGGTGCAAACTTTAACATACTTCAAACTAGTGATTAAAGGTTCTTCGTTATACAGGGTAGATTATAAATTCGTTAACATTCCAAAAAATTAGACCAACAGAAATATTTCCATATGTTGAAAAATGTTTAAGCACAATATAGCCAATTTACAGGGGTTCGACTTTACGCTGGTGTGTGTCTATGCAAATATCGCAATTTTCAAAAACTCTTCGGTCAAAAGCCTGTGGAATAGCATATATCTTGTAGATAGCAAATTCCACTAGCTGTAGTACTAAACATTTCCAGGTAATTTACAATTACTCTGGAGAAGTCATAGTCTACCCTGTAGAACTTTAACGTCCCTATTATGAAATTAACATTTGTACACATACCACTGTCCCAAGAATAATTCTTTCAAACTTGAATCCACTTAGTTTGTACTTTTCCAAGCTCTCTCTCAAAGCTGGTTGAATACTATCTCGAACCATTTGACGGACAAAATGGTTCACATTTGGCCAGACTTGTTTTATAATCTGTGAACAATTATGAACAAATTATTACTTAATGCGTGAAATGGACTTACAACTGATTATATGTTCGATTATATTCCTCATTGCAGTTGACTGGCGGATATATTCAGATCTTTTCAAAAAGCTCCCATACTCATTTTTGAACGGGTCAAGTTAGTAAGATGGAATTTGGAGTGATGAAATGAAGTAGACAGGGGCCTTTTTGAAAAGCACTGAATATTTTAGATAACTGAGGCTTACTTTCCTAAAACATAGCAACATGAATATTCAAAATAACCACTAGATGCAATAGATGGCCACTAAAGAGCTATCAAGAACACCAAACGCGAGCTCTTAATCTACAGTCAACAATCGTCACAAATCAGTTACATAAAGAATAAAAAAGTTATAAATTATTATGTTATTATGTAAAACGTACCCAAAAAGCCGAAAATAGCATTAGATTTTTTCTATCACCCACAATTTTCTTGCAATAAGACATTGTATTTGCTGTTTATACTCGTAAAATATAAGGATATGTGTGTAAGAGTACTAATAAACACTCGAATAACCATTAATCTCAGAAATCTCAGACTGTTGTTGCCGATGTTTTACGGCGATATGTTGCTCCTGAAGTATCTCTTAACAATGTCCAGCAATAATCAGCAAGCAAATTGACACTCCATTTGCCTTGATACCGTTTTTCCATAGCAGAAATGTCTTGGTGGAACCGTTCATCATGTTCATCACTTACCACACCTAAATTTTCCGAAAAAAAAACGAGATGAGAATCCAAAAAGTGAATTTTTAGAGACATGTTACATCGTATTCCTTTTTATAAGCATCGATTAGTTCACTCACAATATCTTTATAATTGTCCACCTTCACATTGTCTAAAAAATTTGCAGTAAATAATTTAAAAGCATTCCTAGCTCTTAATTCAGTTTCATTTAGAGCACTGTCAAATACATAATCCTTTATTACCGTTGAGGAACAATACCGCTTTTAAACTAAGCTTAGAGGAATCAATGAACAGCCACCAATCATTTGGATCATGTTTCCGTCCTAATGCGTCAAACAAATTTTTGACATCGGAGCATATCAACTCCCTTTCTTGACGGAAACAGTGCGTGAAGTCTTGTTGCCGTTTCGGTAAAGAGTAATGTTAACATCACCGTGGAGAAGATTCCATCCTTTTAATCTTGACGCTAAAGTTCTGAATGGTATTTTGACAGATTTAATTCTCGAACTAAGTCATTAAGTTCGCGCTGTGTGATCAAATGCGGCGCTGTTGAACATCCTGGCAGGTCAAACGAAGGATCGAAAAATTTTACGCTTTCTGTACCATCACTTTCAGAATCGGTGGATTCGACTTTTTCATCCAAAGACCAAGATTCTGGTGGAACTGGGACAGAAAGTTTATCACTATGCTTAACGGGCCGCAAAGCTGATGGTAAGTTAAAATACTTAACAACATGTTTCGATTTTGGTCCAATACCTTTAATATTTTTGAGGCAAAAGTAGCAATCAGTAGTATGGTCTCTCGGTTCTCTCCAAACCATTGGAACCACAAAGGGCATTTTACGATTGTCGCCTCTTAACCTGTTAACAACGTTACACAAGTCTTACAACATATATGAGGGGCCATAGTTTATCTCGGTCGCCAACTTTAATTATAAAATAAAGTTCGTATGCTTTCAACACAAGGGGAGTAAAAGTACGTTTTTCGGATTCAAAAGTTCGCTCTCCGCACACATAACAAAAACTGTTCGCACTATTCAGACAATTTCTAGGCATTGTCCATCTCGATTACAATAAGCTGAAAACAACACACCAATTTAACAAAAATTAACAGTACCTACTCAGAACATCTCAGTACTCTTCAACACAGAAAACGTAACTGACTCGGCTGCTATTAGTCTACTAATAAATGCAATATGCTCTCTAAACATAGAGATCGCATATAGTAAACAGGAATAGATAGGCCTTAACATTATATATGTGCGTCATCGCATGAACGCAGTGAAATGCAGCAAAATGAGATGTTACGTATTGCAATTCATAAAAGTAGATGTTACCGAATATCTGTGGGTGATAGAAAAATTCTGTTTTTAGATTTGATTTACGGGTCTCAAAATACATAAGATACAGCCAAAATTGTCATGTCACAAATTCTGAGTTTATCAGTGTAATTCAAAAGCAAACACCACAAATGTAGAGCTCCATAGAATTAATCTAATTTTTTCAACTTATGGTACTGTTAAAAATACGTTATTTAATACTGTGAATGAGAATCATTTTTGTCTATGGAAAATCTTGTTGAAGACATCCTATTCCAGAAGTCAATTTTGAACTTATAATCAACTCTGTGTCTATTTTAAGACAACCCACAATATCTTACCCTATTTAGCCATTCTGCTCTTTCGATGTCTGGGAAGAAAACCTATTAAAACAAAACATAAATTAATATTTAATTATGTGAGCTCGGCTACAAAATGTAAACATCAATACTTCTAGTGTACTCCTTTTATAAAAACGACAAGCATAGGCGCCCATGAAGCAAGGGGGGTTACATAAGAGATATGTTGCTAGTGTGAATACTAATTTTTGTAAAATCAATATGGCGGATTTTAATAAAAAATCTCAACCTTGAAATCATCATTTCACAGTTTACAGCTGGAATAGCTATAATCATTTTTATGAAACCAAAATGATCAATTTCAATAAAAAATGTTTACCTCAAAATTCCCATTTTATGGGTTACAGTTGAAGAAGTTGGAGGGAGTATGGCATATGAGGTGCTTCTAGCTTTGTCCAGTGATGCTGGCGGCCCAAAGCATGAATTTAAGTTACAAAAGTCACATTTTCAAAAAGTACTGAGAAAATAGCGAGAAATGGTAGTTTGTACATAAAAAAGTGAGTCAATTTTCTGATAAGTTGAATATCATAATGCCAATAAATATAAACAGATAATGCAAATAAGAGTGTGTGGAAAAAGCGAAAATAAGTCTTATAAGGTCTTTGTTACTCTTTTATTGACGTAAACAAAAATAACTATTTATGTTAATGAATACAATGCATAAAAGAAACATAAAAAATATAACAATTTTTTTAAATACGAGAGACGTACTTATATCTATCAAGTATTCTTGCTCAACTGATAAGTTGAAATTTGATATAGTTATTGTAGATGAGTATTGTTCACACAATAGTCGACACACTTAATCATCATACCGTAATACTAAGGTGTTATCTTTATGAATCAAGTGAAGCTCTATTCGATAGCTTCCCAGGACCACTTTCAGGCTTCATTATCAGACGATCCCCCATGTCATAATTATATAGTTATTGTAGATGAGTATGTTTCACACAATAGTCGACACAATTAATCATCATACCGTAATACTAAGGTATTATCTTTATGAATCAAGTGAAGCTCTATTCGATAGCTTCCCAGGACCACTTTCTGGCTTCCTCATCTGAAGATCCCCATGTCATAATTATATTGTAATGTCAATTATCATATTAAACGTCCGCCAAATTGGATTATAATGACGTCACTTTGCATATTGTGTTTCTCTCATCATTCCTTTCACTTCATAACCTTAATATGGGGTAAATATGGCAATTATAAATCGATATTTTGCGGCAGCCGCCATATTGGACCTAGAAAGACGTCACGTTGTTTACTGCATCTCTCTCATTAAGCACTTTCAGACGATAACCATATCTACAGAAATTATAAATGCCAACATATTTGATTTGAAATGACGACACTGCTCGTTGTGTTTCTCTGAAGCCGTTTCATCTGATGCCTATATTATAGAGGTGACTATGGAACTGATAAATCGCCAATTCGGTTTCAGGATTTGTCCCACACATGCATATTAGCAAATTAATATACTAACAGTTACTTGTACAAGGCTTGTAAATAGTGCCACAGTTAATGCAATCCCAGCTCAAATTAAGCCAGAAAAAAATGATAATGATTCAGGGTGAATTTGTATTTTCCATCTCTCCAAAAATACTATCTGAATTGCCAAACTATCTAAGTAACATTTTATTAGTTACCTGAATGCGCAACTTTGCTTTTATAAACGACTTCGCATTGTATTGCTTAGCGTTTTAGAATTCAAGATCCCCAGTGCATATACAGTGTCCTTACAAAAACATGGTGTGTTGAAGTTTTAGGAAAAAAATGGAAATTATTTAATATTTTCAGAACCGCTTCAGATATTCCAATGATATTTAGTACGTAGTGGAAGTTAATAAAGTTCCATATTTTTAAATGCAAAAATAATTTTTTGCTCTAACAGGGGCGTGCGTACGGGTATTGACTTCGATATTTTTTAAGAAAAAAATGGTACACCAATGATTTTGCCAAATAAAAATTATTTTTGAATTTCCCGTTCAATTTAAAACAAATGATCTCTCTTGAATTGTTTTCCTTCGATGCGCCATTTTTGAGTAAAAAAATAAAAACCGTTATATTCTCTAACTTGCAAAATTATTATTAATTTAATTGGAAAAATTAAACACATTAGGGGTAATGAACAACAACAACTGACAATATAAACATAACATTAAAACCAACCAATTGATTACAAAGATTGTTGAAAATGGACCCTTCACTTGCATGATTCCGCCCTCCTTCTCATGGAATTGCGCACTCGTTGAAATATCCCTGGAGTGTTTTTTGTCACAAGCTGCAACTTTCTGTCTCTTAATTCCTCTACAGAGTTAATGGGACTTGTGTATACTAGTATCTTAAGATAGCCCCACAAAAGGAAATCTAAACTGTTGAGGTCTGGGGACCTTGGTGGCCATTCTTAAGGCCCACCGTGGCTAATCCAACGATTTGGATAAACGGTTTGTAAATAATTACCAACCGCTACACTGAAATGCGCTGGTGTGCCGTCATGCATGTACTACACATTGTTTCTTATTACTAACGGAATATCATCAAGCAGCAAAGGCAACTGTTGTTGAAGAAAATTGAGGTAAGTCTGTCCGTCAAGTTGTCCCGGCAAGAAAAATGGGCCAATAAAGTGGTTGTCAATAATTCCTGCCCATACGTTAACCGAAAATTGGTATTGGAAATGGGTTTCGGTTACGGTATAGGAATTTTCTTCTGCCCACAAATGATTATTGTGGAAATTCTGAATTTCATTTCGAGGAAAATTAGCTTCATCCGTGAACAGAATCACTGACTCAAATTGCGGATTTTGTGTAATTTTTTGAAGATACCACTGACGAAAGGTCACACGCCTTGGAAAATCAATGGGAAGTAATGCCTCTACTCTTAAAATATCGTAAGGATATAACAAAAAATCCACCAAAATTCTCCAAACAATTTGATGACAAATATTTAAGTGTCTAGCGATCTTCCTCGTTCTCGTTTCAGGATGTTCTTCGATTTAGTGCAGCACTGCTTCCTTAATTACAGGTGTTCTCACACTCAGAGGTCTACCTTCAGATGTTCCTTTTCGGACAGAACCAGTTTCAACAAGACGACGATGAATATTAGAAAAGGTTCGACACCCCAAGCTTTTGTAAGGAAACATTTTTGGACCATAGTTTATAAAGCAAACTAACATTAATTTTTCTTATAGAATTCACACCCTTAAATATTCGCATATCATTAAGGAACACCCTGTATAAGGAGTGCTTTTAGGATAGATCATAGATGAATTAAAATTCAACATAGATTTCAACTAATCCTGGTAATTTATCATGTAATACATATTGGCTCAGCTTGGGAAGGACATGTACAACTTTGTCACAGTTGATTTTTATAAAAAAAGATTCTCATTCAATTTCATGGGGCTTGAGAGAAGGACAGTATCTCCTTCAAAAACGTTCATAAACCACAATATGTACAGTGACAGCAAAAATAGTGAGGAAAGCGAATGTTGAATGAAAAGTGAGTTGGATTGAAAAGTGAGTTGCTAGGATCCCTGTTTATCTTGACCGTGAGAGTAACACTGGGTATACTGAATTTTTAGAAAATAGAAATGGTGGATTACACAAACATCAACATTATATTCCTTCCATGGTCTACAGCCTGAACAGATTGATGGATTTTAATATTTGAAATCAACTTAATTCTTTTCAGTTACACAATATTTTCCTTCTTCAGCTGAAGCCAGGGGGGCATATACCACTCTTGCCTCTTTGATGGGCGCCCATAAAGAAAAGCTCTGTGCATCTCAGTACAACCAATATGAATTCTATGTCCAAATTTCCTTATTTGGTTGAATGATCTATATCTTTCAAACTACTAATCTATAAACCACATTTCTTCAGATCTATTAGAATATGTATGATAAACTTAAATACTGTACACTTAATATAAAATAAATACATCATTAAGTTAAGAGTTACTGGGTAATATTATAATCAAGATTGCTTCATGAAATCATTTTTTTATTAAGACACTTATAATACATTCAACTAAGAAAAAAAACTAAATAGGTACTTATCACTCACCCAAGCTGGTAAATCATTCAATCTAGCCAAAACAACCTCCTTTTCACTTGACAAAGATGTTACTTTTGCAAAATTTCGCTTTCTATCACTTGTTTTCTTCCATTGGTCTCGAATTACTAATAAAACTATAGGTCCTATAAACCATGCAACAGACCATTGCATATACCCTGCTAGATATACAATACCCACTATTGAAACCTAAAGAAAAAACCAAATTTTACTGGAATAGCTGAATTTTTATGAATTAATATCCACTCATGTGTAAAAATCAAATCACAGTTTTAATAGTTATCATTCATCTCAATTAACAGGAAACTATAGATGAGCATATTAATTAAAATTTATAAGATCAGAAGTGGTATCGGTCCATTCTTGCCTTGTTTATTTAAATTTTAGAATCTATATTCCTTATTTCTAACTACAGGACCATCAATTTGAAGTACAAGGATGAGTAACAATGTTTTAATTGATCTTGATACCTATTAATACAAAGCATAAATAGAAAATTGAAAAGGGCCTAGAAGCAAACAAGTTTTGGTATAAGTGAACATTGAGGATTTTCTTACCTTTTTAATGGCACTGAAAATAATACTCAATATGCTGTCCCCAGATGATTTTCTTCAATCATTATTTCCTCGACTGGCTTACTTGCACTCATTTTCAAGAGTAAATTCGAAAATTAGGTGCTAAAATAGACACTGTACCTACGTTCACGGTTTATTTTTAAAAATACACCTTTGGTGTGTCCTGGTTCCGAATTTTATTATTTCAACTGAAAATAATTCGGAATATGATTCATAATGTAATTATATTCTCCGAATAGAGGCTAAAATGAGTAATATATTGGATCTACTTGATTTTAATAACGTTTTTTAGTTCATAGTTATCTTGTTTATTGTTTATATTTACATATATAGCAATGATGTCATCCGCATATTTGTACACCCGGAAGAATGTCATTAGGGAAGTGGGCGGAAGGGACTTTGCAAAATAGCTGACAGTAAAACAGTTATCAAATCGTCATTTATTGGTGTGCGTGCTGGAAAAACGATAAGATTTTATTTACCGGAGTGAATTTAGTGTCGTCAGCTGGTTGTCAGTTACTTACTTTTTAAAAAAATCTACCATTCAAATTCCATGATTCAAAATCTATTGGTAGAATTGATCTGGCAATGCAGCACAAAATGCTTTTGCTGTCATTTTCATAACTGTCATGTGTGCTGTCAAGCGCTGTCACTGACT
>CAVLJG010000009.1:2326165-2365971 GCA_963669975.1 Acanthoscelides obtectus | reverse complement strand
TCTAGTTGTTAATTGGAAATTCCAAATTTATAATTAACAAAATTAAGGTTAATTTAGGAGTTCCAAAGCATAATAGTGCCATTTTGACCTTCTTCCTATTTCTCATGTAAATTTTAATAGCAATCAAACTAACAAACTTTATGGAGTCTGTAATAAACTTTTGTACTACTACTACTACGTCTGTAGTTTCTAGTTGCTCAAAAAAATTTGCTCTGCATTGTGAATAGAAGGTTGATTTGTAAATATTATTGGGTATATATGTAAGTTAATAATAATATGAACAATTTCAATTGAGATGGTCCACAAGTTTTTTTCGTGTGCGTTTTAGTAACATTTTGCTGAAATGGTGAATACAGAATTTTTTGCACTGATTCCTAATGTCGAAATATGATTAGTAAGGCGTGGTATATTCCTGATAATTTACTATGCTTTTGATAGAATTTACAGCAACACATATCTTGTACGACATTTTTTGATAAATCAGTCACAATAGCTTGATACGGCCCTGTAGCGTCTCCTACGGTTAAGTTCTTGATCACGTGCAATACGGGTGTATATGTTTGATTTTACTTTATTTCTTCGATGGATACAGTTTAATTTAATTATCAAAAGAATTGTTGATAATGTCTTCCGTCTGCTAGAATACAGGCTTCAATTCTCTTTCTCATGCATTGGCGAACCCTTTTAAAACCCCAGTAGTATTTGTTATGGTTTGGCAAGAAAGTAAAATTTTCTGTCTTAGTTCCTCTAAAATTTAAACCGGTGTACTATAAAATAGTGAAAATAAAATAAGAGTGTGTAGTGTCAAATTAATTCGTTAGAAAATGGTCTCTTAGAAAAAGCCGGCGAGCCGCTACTTTCTTTTTGAAAAAATCAAGTAAGCAGAAAAAAATCAGTGTTGGTAACTTTTAGAAAATCCTTAAAACAACTGTAAGGTCGTTCGCTCCAAAATCGTATTTTCCGTGTTATTTTGATCAAAAATGAAGCGATTTACAGGATCCAGGCATTCTAGATTAAAAATTGAAAATAAAAATGACTTTATTTGTCAAGGATTGACAAGTGAAGCGTTGTGAGTTCAGGATGTCATTCACGATCGAAGTAAGTAAAAATATATAGGGTGTCCTATTTAAAAATCGAAGTTGGAGTCGTTTCCGGTCAACTTCATCTGTAATACGCAACCCACAAATTTCGTTTTCTATCTTCAATAATAAAAAAGGTATAGGGGTGAGCCATCATCAAAAGTCCCAGGTATTGAACAGTATTTCAAAAATATGAGAAAAAACATTGAGCTAATTTACTTTTGCATACATACTAATATAACTAACGATTTCGAACCGCTCCCTGAGTAGATTGTTAGCCGACATATTGTACAACGGCGATTTGCTATCTATCTTGTGGACGATTGTCGTTGGCCAAATGAAGAAGATCTTGTCTTCCTCTCCATCACCCCTACCTGAAACAACTTTTGTTCAATATAAAAACTGCACATTAGAGCTAAAACAAGAAAAACAGCAACGTTTCTAAGGTCGAATGTCCCTTTTTTCAATTACGTGTTTGGAACAGTATTCCAAATCCTTTTATCTGATTAATTCATGGCGTGTGACTAAAAAAAACAATATTATCAATATTTTTTCCCCAGAAGATGCACTGTTTGTGCATTTTTGCTCATTGCTTAGCTACTTTGACGTGGCTAAATCTGCAAGTGATGAATATACCGTTTAAACATACAAGAGTCCTGAATAATATAGATGAAGTTCAACAGTTTTTAAGATGGAGAAAACCACTTGTATTATGTCTTACCGAAACACATGCTACAGAAGACATCACTGATGGTGAATTAGAAATTACTAATTATAAAACCTACAGATGCAACTCCAACTCCAGACATACTGGAGGTGTAGTGATTTATGTTTACCACAAAATACAGATCACATTATTCGATTGTACCACTTTAGACTATGCATACTGGTATGCACATATACAGTTCAAATTATTTGGGAAACGTTATGATCTTTGTACTTTTTACCGTTCACCAAACAGTGATGCGGATGCATTTTTAACGTTTTTTGAAGAAAAATGCGAAGAAATGTGGAATTTTAGAAACAATATAATACTTTTAGGTGATTTTAATTTAAATTATTATGGTAAAAGCATGAAAACAAGAAAATTGAAAGAAACCATAAACACTAAGGGTTCAAACAAAAATTGAAGTAAGTACCAGAATAACATCATTATCAGAGACTTTGTTAGATCTTGTTATTGTAAATTTCGAATGTGCAGGGATTAAAGCTGTACATACACCTAAAGTTAGCGATCACAGTTGGACAATGCTGCCCTTAGTAGGGCATTCTTCTTATACAAAAATTAAGAAAATCGTAAATACTATCAAGTACGAAAAACTTGAACGAGAACTTGCTGGCTGCTATTGGAATTTTGGTGAGAATATGGAAAAAATATATGACAACATAATAGGAAATATAAAAACTTGTTTAGATCTTGCAACTGATAAAAAAGTGATTTCCTCGACAAAAAATACACCCTGGTATAACAAGAATATTAAGGCAGCTCAAAATTTGAGAGACAAACAATACAATAAATGTAAAATCAAATGATGATTGGGAGGTATATAAAACTCTTAGGAATAAATGTGTATATGTAATTAGAGA
This sequence comes from Acanthoscelides obtectus, assembly GCA_963669975.1. NCBI lineage: Eukaryota > Metazoa > Arthropoda > Insecta > Coleoptera > Chrysomelidae > Acanthoscelides > Acanthoscelides obtectus. The sequence goes on along the minus strand of CAVLJG010000009.1, from coordinate 2,363,305 downwards.
AGAAAAAAGGAAATTCTACGATAAACAAATCGATAATAACAAGTGCGACAGTGTAAAGATGTGGAAGACTTTAAAAAGACTGATCAATTCGGAGCCGCATGATTGTGTAAATCAAGTTCAATTCGAAAACGGTACCGAAACAAATTCTTTGGTGATTGCAAACAAACTAAATGAATATTTTGTGGAAAGTGTTGTTGATATTGTGGGTACTGCCAATGCTGCACCTGACTATATGAAAATCAGTTTCCAGGGGGAAATGTTGCATACACTTTCAAAATTTCACAGCGTATCATTGAATTATCTAAGAAAAAAGTAAACAGTTTAAAATCGAATAACAACTGTGCCGAAATCACTACTAAAACGTGCTGAAAAACTATTTCGAAATTTTGGGATATCCTGTATTAAATTGGATCAATTGTTCACTGAGAAGCAGTTCTTTTCCTGAAAATTTGAAATGCTCTACAATAACACCAGTTCCAAAATAAAAAATTCTAAAAGATGTAGCAATATGAGACCAGTAAATGTATTACCAGACATTGAAAAATTTTTAAAGTCCATAGTGCATGACCAATTAATGCAGTTTATAGAAGAAAACAAAAGTTTAGTGGAGGTGCAAGCAGGCTTTCGAAAAAAATATTCCACAGAAACGGCTTTCCAGTTGGTAACTGAGAGAAGAGAGAAGAAGTTGTCATAGCAGTATTTTGGATTTGAAGAGGGCATTTGAAACGATTGATAGAGATATTTTGTTAGGTAAATTGAAGGCATATGGTATAACAGGAAGTGTTTTAGATTGGTTTAGAAATTATTTGTCTAAAAGGATGCAAGTTACAAAAGTTAATGTCACTATTTCATCAAAAATTGAAAATACATTGGGTGTTCCACAGGGCAGTATCCTGGGACCACTTCTTTTTATTTTACACATAAATGATTTACCTGCCATAGTCATAAAAAGCAAAATTCAGATTTTCGCCGATGACACTATGATTTATATAAGCACTAAAAATATTCAGTCTGGTATCTCTTATATAAATGAAGACTTGAAGCTTGTCTCAAAATGGTTAGCATCTAATAGACTAAAATTAAATGCAAGTAAAGCCTTGTTAATCGGAAAAAAGCAACGTACAAATGTTCAACTGAATATTGATGGTGAAGATATTGAATTCGTAGAAAATTTTAAATACCTGGGGTTTTTTGTTGAGTCTCGATTAATTTTTGATATTCATTATGAAAAAGTGATAAATAAGATTAGTAGTAAAGTGGGATATTTATCGAGAGTTTCTGGATGTCTGACTTCATATAGCAGAAAAATTATCTATAATACCATCATTCTTCCAAATTTCTTGTACTGTTCGACTATTCTATATTTAGCAATAATTCCATTTTTGAAAGACTGCAAATTTTACAAAATAAGTGCATGAGAATAATACTAAATAAAGATAAATATACTCCAATTAGGCAAATGCTTAGCAAATTAAAATGGCTCAATGTAAAAAATTTTATCAAATATCTTGTAATGATATTCATTTATAAAGTAAAAAATAATATATTTCCATCAAGTCTAACTAATTTAACATCATCAAATGTCGACCATCATTTACATAATACCAGAAATAAAGATGACTTCCATTTAATGACCAAAAAGTATAACATATGCTACAAATCTGTATTCCGTCAAGGGTTGATTGAATATAATAAATTATACTCGGAGATAGAAAGACCAGAAACTTTGACAAAATTTAAAGTAAAATTGAGAAATCACTTGTTAAATCTACAATTATAGGTTGCCCAGCATTTACATCATACACCATATGGCTTGAATTTACTAGTTCTAAGTTGTTTACAATTATTCTGTTTATGTAGCCAAATGTGCTAAATAAATCTTTCTACTACTACTACTACTACTACTTTATTTGACCTTACTAAGGCCTTCGAGTGTGTCCAACATGACATTCTTATCAAAAAATTGTCGCGTTACAAGTTCCATAGTAGTAGCATTAGGCTCTGGTCATCTTAATCGAGCAACAGACAGCAGCTTGTAACCTTTAACAACGCCACCTCCACTACAATGACAACCATGTGATGCGAATCGGGTATCTTATTCACAGCACCGAAGAGCCGACACACCATCCTTTCAATGACCTTCAGGCACCGGATGTTATAGACTTTGCAATATCTAAAAACCGTAGGTTCAGTATTGCTTCTAGGATCTTGTATGACATCTCTACTGACCATCTACCTGTTGTTCTGAAGGTAGGTAATGGGCAGGAGGAAACCCCTCTAAGGAAAGAGTTGATTGGGAACTATACAAGTCATTTCTCAAAGGGCTTCCCAGCGTCCCGATCATACATGATGAGAACGGAATTGATGCTGCTCAATCGGAGTGGACAAGTTTCGTTCACTAAGCTCTACAGCGTGCTGCTGTGCTTCCGATGCAGCGTCACGGTAGACCTTTTCTCCCTGATGACATTCGTCGGAAAATTTCTGCGATTAAGCAAGCAAAAAGGTCTTGTCATCCTGATGACATTCGTAGAGCGACGAATCTCGTCCATGAAGTGAGAAATGCACTCCATGAATTCCGCAATGAGCGGTGGAGCGACTTTCTGGCGGGGTGATTGAATCAAGTATTCCTCTCTGGAAAGTGGCAAAATCGCTCAGAAACGGAAGGCAAGAACCACTACCATATATCCATGCTCCTGGAGGCATAGTTTTCAGGACAGAGGATAATGTGGAGGTTTTTGCTGACGTCATGAAAAGGCAGTTCTCTCCCAATTATGATCTGGACGAGGAACGCCAAATTGGAAGATCTGTCAGAGCAAATGGCGATATCAACATCAGTGGTAACATCGGTGACTCCTTTTCAGAAGATTCTTCTACGGAAGACTCTTCAAATGAATCTCAGCATAGTACATCACGAGATTTCGTTTTGCTCACCAGCAGAGCTCCAAGGCCACATTAAGGACCTAAAGGTGCGTAAAGCACCAGGAGAGGATCAAATCACCAACAAAGCACTGAAGTTGCTTTTGTTCAAGGCTTTGACTTATCTGGTGGCAATAATCAATGCAATGCTCAGAACTCATTAGTTTCCTAAGGCGTGGAAGATCGCTGAAGTCATCATGATCCCAAAGAAGACAGGTTCGATATTCCCGCAGGTTTACCGTTCCATTAGTCTGCTGTCAGCTCCTTCTAAGCTCGCTGAAAAGGTGATTAAAGCACATTAAGGACCTAAAGGTGCGTAAAGCACCAGGAGAAGATCAAATCACCAACCAAGCACTGAAGTTGCTCTCGCTCAAGGCTTTGACTTATCTGGTGGCAATAATCAATGCAATGCTCAGAACTCATTAGTTTCCTAAGGCGTGGAAGATCGCTGTAGTCATCATGATCCCAAAAAAGACTGGTTCGATATTCCCTCAGAATTAACGTCCCATTAGTCTGCTGTCAGCTCCCTCTAAGCTCTCTGAAAAGGTGATTCATCGTCACCTTGAGAATTTCTCGTAAGATCACCATGTGATTTCTGACGTGCAATTCGGCTTTCGGTCTGAGCATAGTACGGAGCTACAGGCAGTTAGACTGGTGGAGCATGTAACCAGGGGGTTCACCCTGAACAAAGGTACTGGTATCTTGCTTTTAGATGTATCAAAGGCATTTGACTAGGTGTGGCACATAGGCCTTTTGTATAAGCTCATCCAAAGGGTTTTCCATTTTGGCTACTGAAACTATTGAAATCTTTTCTAGAAGGAAGGAAGTTCCGGATCAAAGTTAACAATGTGTTGTCAACAACACGGCCCGTAAGAGCCGGTGTTCCTCAAGGTTCGGTCTTAGGTCCAATCCTTAATTCACTTTATATACATGACGTCATTTGCCCTAGCAACTGTGAAGTCTATCTCTATGCTGACGACACTGCACTGCTAGCCCCGACTTGCTCTGGTAACCTGGTTTACGACAGGCTTGCAGAGTGCGGTGGAGGAAGTATTGGAGTGGGCGGATCGGTGGTTGATCAAAATTAATACTTCGAAAACGTCGCGGTGCCCCCTCAGAGATATCAGTGAATAAAACTCGTATACCATGGGAGCAATCTGTCACGTATCTTGGAGTCATCATTGACAAGGGGTTGACCTGGCAGAACATACTGATATTTTGAAAACAAAATTCCAAATTACCTTTCGGCAGCTTTATCGTTTGTTGTGCAGAAATTCAAAATTAAGTTTGATCAACAAGATTCGGTTGTATAAAATGGTCATAAGACCCGCAATCACTACGCGTGCGCGTTTTCTTGCCAAGACGCACACGAAGAGACTACAAGTCCTGCAAAACAGAACCTTACGCAAAATTACTAACGCCCCTTGGTACGTGTCAAATGAGACCATTCACAGAGATCTTGATATCCTATATCTAAGGGATTATGTAAAACAACAGGCGCAGCGGCGTTATAATCAATTGAATCGCACAGCAACCCTCTGTTGCGTGATTCAGTAGACTACACAGTCGAGCAAGTTCGCTAACATTCCAGGCCGCGCCTCGCACTGTGATTAAATTGTAAATTCAGACCAGCCAAAATTACTTCAGTATACAAAACCGATCAAAATTATTGTTGGAGCTACAAAATAATTCGAGTAGTCAAAGCAATAATGCTTAAACTATTTTAAATAATTTACTTCTTTCTTTACTCTATTTGTTCCTTCCTTAATTTCCTTCTTTCCCTTTTCCCCTTAAACATGTTTGGTATCTGGGTAGCTAGACCTGACAGACTAACAGACCGACGACACTTTTAACTAAGAGCAAAGGTCCACCGGACCGCTCTGACGAATAATGACGAATAGTACTATAATGACAGTTTCATGTGGCGTCCCACAGGGTTCTTCAAACTTGTATTCCTAATATACATAAATCATCTTGCTAACTGTAATACAACAAAAACCTTATACTGTTTGCCGATGACACAACAACGCTCGGTAGTAGCAAATCGATTGATATATGGGGTTGTCCAAAACGGATGCAGGAAAGTAAACGCATATAAAAACAAGAAAGATTGATATTCAAATCAAGTTGTGTACTTTATTTTGAAGGTTCATTTATACCATTTATGTATGAAAAATAATATCGCTCAAATGTTCACCACGACTGGATTTACAGACGTCCACGCGATGGTCGAAATTTTCAATGACATTTTGCAACATGGTCGGTTCTATGGCATTTATCTCGGCAATGATGTTGTTTTTGAGTTCTTGGAGGGTGGCTGGTTTGTGACGCAGACTTTGCTTTTCAAATATCCCCATAAAAAAAGTCCAAGGGAGTCAAATCGCACGATCTTGGTGGCCATGGCACATTTCCTCTGCGCGAAATCACGCGATCACCGAAGAAGGACTGCAATCGATGGATATTGACGTTGGTTGTGTGGCATGTTGCACCGTCTTGTTGGAAATAAACATCGTCCATATCCATTCCTTCAAGTTGCGGCAAAAAATAGTCCTCTATCATCACGTGATATCGCTCAGAATTGACGGTAACGCGTCCCCGGCCGCATTTTCGAAAAAGTAAGGTCCGATGATGCCTTTTGACCACAATGCACACCACACAGTCACTTTTTGAGGATGCATCGCCTGCTCTTGATACACACAGGGATTTTCGTTCGCCCAGATGCGGCAGTTTTGCTTGTTTACCGTCCCATTCAAAGTGAAATGCGCTTCGTCGCTGAACATGATTTTTGATCAATTTGGCGGTGTTCAAGGAGCCAATCTGAGAACGTTCGGCGCGAAAAATGGTCGGCCCGACGCAGCTCTTGCGTCAATTGGACCTTGTAGGCGTGTACATTCAAATCCTTGTGGAGAATGCGGAGCAAACTGGTTCTCGAAATGCCCAATTCTTGGGATCGACGCGTTGTTGATTGTTTCGGATCGTCTCTCACACTCTCCTTCACAACAGCAATATTTTCCGGTGTGCGAACGCTCCTTGGCCGGCCAGAGCCTGGCAGATTTGCCACAGAACCTGTTGCCTCGAATTTACGCACCAGACGACCGATGGTTGTTTCGCTTGGGCGGTTGTTGCGACCAAAATGTTCACGAAGCGCGCGAAAGGTGTTTTTTTATTTTTGCACCATTTTTGTAGTGCTCTTGAATAACTTTAATGCGGTCTTCAATCGAATACGACTCCATAGCGATCAATGGTAAACATTCAACTAACAAAATGCCATGTCGGTGACAGAAAACAAAGATGGCGTCTATGTCAAATTGACGTTTACTTTCCTGCGTCCCTATTGGACAACCCTTTACATTTCTCTGTGAATATTGACTACATAATGAATTCAGCAAATAAACTGACACTTAACGCTTCAAAGACGCAGTCAATGGTAATAAGTTTGTCACCATAACGTCAATATCATAGACACAGTCAAATTTTCGGGTGTATTGACACATATAAATTCGACCTCGTTCATATGTCCACCACGAGCATGTTCGCATCGATCGATTCGTTGAACCAATTTTCAATGATTCGGCCACACATTTCGACAGAAACGGCCGCTACCTCTTGTTCAATACAGAGTGACTTTGAAGTTGAGTCATTAATTTCAGATAATGATTGTAGAAGGAAGATAAAAATAAAAAAAAAATTAAAAAAAAATGTTACCTTGTTTTATAAAGTATCCTCCCGACAAGTATTTCAGTGCGGACCTGTATTTGATCGTGCGGTCTTAGAGCACCGGCATGCCCTCCCCTGTGAGGTCTTAAGTCACCTGATTCACGAGCCCTTTGTACTACATTAACAAAGGCACGAGGGGTTGGTTGCACTCGATTGGGAAACCGATCCGCATAAATCCGTGATTCCGCGTAAATAAGAATCATGTCCACAAGTTCAGCATTTTCGTAAACATGTGCCATTTTTAATTTCGTTGAGCCACGCAACAGACACCACTATTCACTCACGCGTTACCGACTGACACTGACTGTATACAACTGAATAGAATAATTGTAAAAGCATCGTTCCAAATTCTTTCGCTTTTTTGTTTCCGATGCGATGAACCGATAAGGCGGATTATATCCGTTGTTGCCAAACACGAGCACATAATATTATTATTGAGACAGGGCGGTACTCAAACTTCCAAAGGGCTATAACTTTGTTACTTTAATTTTACCAGAAAAATGGTAAAGGAAAAGACATTTCTTTTGATCAGATCTACTCACTGTTAAAATAAATGACTCAACTTCGACGTCACCCTGTATTGGCTTGTTAGCATAGACCAATGATTTAATGTAGCCCCACAAAAAAAGTCTAGAGGTATTAAATCACACGATCTAGGCGGACATTCGACAGGACCATTTCTCGATATAACACATTCACCGAATGTTAATTTCAATATGTCGATTGTGTGGCTCTGTGGCTTGTGGTACCGTATCATTAATGTCTAGCCCATCCATTGACCAAAAACAAATATTTTTCCGTCATCTCTATATACACAATGAAACAATCAGACGAAAAGTATTAAGAATACACCTCCAGACATTCTGTTGAGAAGAAGGTACATGCGACGTTATTAAAACACAACGGAACGGTAATCACAAAAAAGTATCGGCAAAAAAAAAGGAATATTTTATAAGGTGTAACTAGTACCCTCTACAAATTTTGGTACATACGGTGTTGAAAAATGCGATACAATATGCTATGCTTTACCTCAGAAACCAACCTTTTTCAATTTGATGTTGATATCACAAAAACAGCGAGAGCTAATATGAAGAAAAAACAATTTTAAAAACTAAACGTCAATATCCCCTGCGACGCCTCACTAAGGCATTTAATAGTGGGTTTGTTGCATTCATTACGAACCACCCAGTGTTTATCATTATATCGTCGTTATGTTTATTTACTTAAGTGATCATTAAAATAAAGCATATATTACATTCCTCTAGGGATTCATCAAGTCAAATAGCTTGATATTTTTATAAACTACTTGACATTAAGATAACTTGACACGTTATTGCTTGATTGGACTTGTTTTTTACTGTTATACTTGACCTGAGGCAAATTTTAAACTACTTTGTACTTTAGTTACATATTTGTTCTACTAAAGTACTTCAGTGTTATATGTTTGTAATGGGTGATTTTTTTGCTAGTATCTTTTTGGCAACACTGTTTTTGACAGATGACGCGTGAATCGTGTCTTGTGTCATTGTCAAACTTGTTCAGTTTGGTCTATAATTTAACCATGAATCGACTTACGAACGAGCAACGCTTGCAAATTATTGAATTTTACTATCAAAATTCACGCTCGGTTAAGAGAGTGCATCGAGCACTGCTTCCAATTTATGGGCAATTTGGTCGGCCTACTGAGGGAGCTATTCGGAAGCTTGTGACTAAATTTCGAACCCAGTTTACGTTATTGGACAATAAACCACCAACACGCAGACGTAGAGTGAGGACTGAAGAAAATATTGCGGCTGTATCCGCCAGTGTTAGTGATGACCGTGAAATGTCGATTCGCCGCCGTTCGCAGCAATTGGGCCACTACGTGGAAAATTTTGCGACAGGATTTGGGTGTAAAACCTTATAAGATACAGCTGGTGCAAGAATTGAAGCCACACGACCTCCCACTACGTTTCCCATTTGGTGAATGGGCGATGGTAAACTTGGAGGAAGATCCGTGTTCAGCGACGAAGCTCATTTCTGGTTGAATGGGTACGTTAACAAGAAAAATTGCCGCATCTGGACTGAATACCAGCCAGAATCATTGCAAGAGCTACCAATGCATCCCGAAAAAATCACTGTTTGGTGTCGATTATGGGCCGGTGGCATCATCGGGCCGTACTTCTTCAAAGACAACAATGGCCGGAACGTAACTGTGAATGGCGAGCGCTACCGTGCGATGATAACAAACTTTTTTTTGCCCAAAATGGAAGAGCTGGACTTGGCTGACATGTGGTTTCAACAAGACGGTGCCACATGCCACACCGCATACGAAACAATGGCCCTATTGAGAGGCGAGTTCGGGGAACAGTTTATCTCACGTTTGGGGCCCGTCACCTGGCCGCGTAGATCGTGTGATTCAACGCCGTTGGACTATTTCTTGTGGGGCCATGTTGAGGCTAATGTCTACAGGGATAAACCAGCAACGATTGACGCACTGGAAGCCAATATTGAAGCATTTATTCGTGAGATACCGGCCGATATGTTGGAGAGAGTGTGCCAAAATTGGACCCTGCGCATGGGCCATCTAAAGCGGAGCCGCGGCCAACTTTTACATGAAATAATCTTTAAACATTAAATTATATCGACCGTTCTATCGACTCAAATAAAGATATAATTGTTTTTCAAATTTTTTGTGTTTTTTTTTAAATCAAATCCTATACCTCTTAAAAAATCACCCGTTACAATCGATGGGCCGTATTTTGTATTTTAGTGCATATACAGGGTTATCCAAATTAAGTGTCCACCATTAGTAACTTTGTTATTAGTGAAAATACAAAGTTGTTTGAATTAGCAAACTAGTAGCATTTTTAACGCTGGTAAAAATGAGAAATAAAAAAAACAATTGAGAGTCGTTATTTTGATTTTTTTCAGTAAAATAACATTTTTTAAATGGAAACCCCTGTATATTATATTTTTTTCTGTTAAAGCATCAAATTTTAAACAAAAAAGTTCATAATGACTTTTCCGCTAAAGTCAAAAATAAAGTCAAAATAACGATAAATATTTTTAATTATTTGCAGTATTATAATATTAAGACGGCTATGAAAACAACATGGCGTTCGCGATTTGACAGCATTAAGATAAGCGACAAATTGTTAAACTGGACATACTCGCAACTAGAAGGCTTTGGAAAACAATGATAAAATCAAATAATGTCAAACATTAGTGTAAAGATAACCCAGATAGATGGTAGGACCATACTTAAGACAGTTCGAGCAGTTGAAAAACGTGCCCAAAAATGTATTGAAGAACAAGGTGGTGTTTTCGAGAATCTTCTTTAAAAAAAATTGTTATTGTATTTTGTAAGATTATAAGTTGATGTTGAAATAAAGTTTGTCGATACAATTTAATTGTTTCAGATTGGAGGCCATAACTTCAACAATTTGTAACCTAGGAGAAAAGTTATTGTAAGCTTTTTTGTTTAAAATTTGATGCTTTAACAGAAAAAAATATAATATACAGGGGTTTCCATTTAAAAAAATGTTATTTTACTGAAAAAAATCAAAATAACGACTCTCAATTGTTTTTTTTTATTTCTCGTTTTTACCAGCGTTAAAAATGCTACTAGTTTGCTAATTCAAACAACTTTGTATTTTCACTAATAACAAAGTTACTAATGGTGGACACTTAATTTGGATAACCCTGTATTATCTTTTATTTGTATTACAAAAATTATCTAGAAATATATCAAGACTACTCGAATTTTCATGTACTTGATGGACAGACGTAAAAACTACTTGAGTTGATATCAGATTGCTAATATGTAATAATACCACAGCCGACGTCAACTACGAGCCGTGAACAAAGAAATCTGGCAACGTAGGTGGTAGTGTTACTCCCGCCGCTGCTTGCTACATCGACGCAACTCGTGCTCAAAACGCTGAGAAAACATAACCTTTTCAATTTGTGATTTGGGAATCCCAGAGGCTGTAATTAAGAGATAAGCTTGTTTTCTAAGCTTCAAAGTGTGTGTATGTGTTCAAAGTGATCGGTGACTATAATATATGAGAAATAGACTCCAGTTGTAGTGCTTCTGTGCTTTAAAAATAAACAAAGAAGTGTGACTGTGGCTGTTCGCGCCTCAGGACGCTAAGGATTTCAACTATTGAAAACATGCAAATTCAGGTTGTATTTTTCTTTTTTCATTTATCAAGTATTTGACGCAGACAATATGCCTCGTTGTTGCTGTGTTCCTTTATGCAATGCAAACTATAATTCTGCTTTGAAAACAGAAAGCTATGTTTCAACTTTTCGCTTCCCAAGTACCGAAAGTCTGAAAAACAAATGGCTTATGGCAATTCCCAGAAAAAATTGGACACCTTAAAAATATTCAGCTGTGTGCAGTCGTCATTTTAGAGAATTGGATATCATCAGGACAGAAAATATAGTTTTGGCGGATGGAACAGTCCAAAATACCTTTGAAATATCCAAAATTGAAAGAAAATGCTGTTCCCTCCATTTTCCCAAACTTGCCATCATATCTTTCAAAAACTGAAGCACCCAAAAGAACTGACCCAATGCAAAGAAAACAAAAATTAATTGAGAAACATGAAAAAGCTATCCAGAATTTCGATGATATGGATAAGATCAAAGACTTTCAAGAATTACATTCTTCATTTTCAAAAATTAAAGCCTCACAGAAATGGAATAATAAATTATCTGATGGAAAGCTATATTTTTATAAATTGGATTTTGAAAATGATATCTTAACTTTGAATACACAGATTATAGTTGATGGTCAGATGGAAGTTCAGGTTGTTCATAAAGGATGTAAGCTTTATTTTAGTGACTTGAAGTGGGTTTTGCCATATGATCTCAAAATTACCAGATGGTCCCAATTAGAAAACCTGCTAAAAAGGTATTTTTTCTATTTTCTGAGAACCAACACAAAAACTCTGTTGAAGTTTGCATCATGGATTGGAACAACTTGACACAGCGATTTCCATAATTAATAATGACTTAGTTATGTTTCCATACACAAAAAATCTAGAGTTTATTGCTGATCAGCTGAGACAAATTCAAAACAGGAAAAACAGATATGCATCACTTTCAATAATAATGGCTTTTACGTTTTATAACCACTCATCATCAACATATAATTTAATTAAAAGATTTTTTATTTTGCCAAGTAAGCGATACTTACAACATATCTCCTCAAGTATGGATATATCTCCAAAAAATAATAGGAATAATGAACACTACCTTTCGAATATAGCAATTAAATTAGCTCCAAGAGAAAAAATTGTAATTTTGATGATCGATGAAATTTATATAACATCTAGGCTGGACTATCGCTCACAAAACATTGTTGGGTATGCCTCAAATAAAAATGACATGGCTAAAACTGTTTTAGCCTTCATGCTATCTTCAGCATTTGGAAACATAACAGAAATTATCAAATTACTACCAGTTTCAAATCTAACAGGTGATGAAATGACACCAAATGTGATAAATTTAGTTCAAAAATGTGGATTTGAAGTTATTTGTGTTGTTACTGATAATCACCGAATTAATAGAGCAATGTTTAGGAAATTAGCAAAGGATTCATCAGAAAATTATTCTATTCCAAATCCACATAATCCTGATAAGAACATATATATTTAACTTATGATGTGCATATTTTCAAGAGTATCAGAAATAATTGGATTAATTTGAAAAACCTAGACAAAACTTTTGTATATCCTAATTTTGACAATAATGATATTATTCAGTATGCTAAATTTGAAAACATTCGTGCTGTATATCAATTGGAAAAAGTAGCTGTAGTTAAGAAAGCATATAAATTAATTATAAAACATTGCATCCAAATTCATTTGAAAGGCAAAATGTAAATTTTGTAGATAATTTATTCCATCACTCAACAATAGCTGCTATGAAAGAATTAAAGTTTAATGATGCTGCACACGTTTTGGAAATAATCAGGAATTGGTGGGATATTGTCAGTAATACAAGTGTAATAAAAGGAGAATTGAAGCGAAACGAATTTTGTAAGCCTATTACCAATAAATATGATTATAGAGAACAATTTTTAAAAAAATTCCTGATATGGTCTAGAGAATAATAATGGACACCTGACACCAGAAACGTATACAGCTCTATATCAAAGCACGCTGACTCTACCTAATATAATTGAATATTCATTTAATCAATTTGACATTGAGTATGTATTGCCTGGAAAATTCATCACTGATAATTTAGAAAAACGATTTGGCAATTATAGACTTTTATGTGGCTGCAATTACAATGTATCATATGATGAAATTTTAAATGCTGAAAATAAAATACGGCTGAAGCATATTTTCAATGAAAAGAAATCGTCATTTTCTTTAGCAGAAATTAAAACAAGGGTCCAAAACTGCTTAGAAACTCAAGAAAATTTTGATTTCTTGGATACCAAACAAAATCCTGAAGTTTTGGATATATTCAATGAAGTATTTGAGACAAATTACTTAGCCAATTGTGACATAGAGGATAGTACTAAGACTTATATATCTGGATATGCTTCACACGCTATCTCTAAAAACCTAAACTGCGAGATATGCAAATCGTTAATAGTTAAAGAAGAAGGTTCATTAACAACAAATGTTTTATTTTGATCATTTGCAAAGAGGAGGACTGTCAATTCCAACCAGTTATGCACCAATCATATTCTACCATATGTATGCCATTTTTGAATCTATTATTAATGTAGATAGATTGGAAATGTTCTTCTTGAAAAGCAATAATCAAAAATTTATTTTGTGTCAGTTAACCTTGCTCAGCATTCAGTCTGACTTTATATACAGTGGATTTTCTTTAACTTGCATCTGTGGCCGCAATTATGCAGATATTTTATCTAAGCTTTTGTCTATTTTTTCAAACATAATTTTGAATGATTATGTAAAATTGAAAAATAACAGTAAAACTGAAAGTAAATGTATAAAAAACAAACAGGTAACTCCACATTTCCAAGCTGGGTCTGTTGGAACACAGTGTGCTGACACCAAAAAACGTAAACTAAATACTTTTAATTAGGTTAACTGCATTAGCGACTCATATACTTCGAAGTTGAGTCATTTATTTTAACAGTGAGTAGATCTGATCAAAAGAAATGTTTTTTTCCTTTACCATTTTTCTGGTAAAATTAAAGTAACAAAGTTATAGCCCTTTGGAAGTTTGAGTACCGCCCTGTCTCAATAATAATATTATGTGCTCGTGTTTGGCGACAACGGATGTAATCCGCCGTATCGGTTCATCGCATCGGAAACAAAAAAGCGAAAGAATTTGGAACGATGTTTTTACAATTATTTTATTCATTTGTATACAGTCAGTGTCAGTGAATAGTGGTGTCTGTTGCGTGGCTCAAACGAAATAAAAAATGGCACATGTTTATGCGGATCGGTTTCCCAATCGAGTGCAACCAACCCCTCGTGCCTTTGTTAATGTAGTACAACGGGCTCGTGAATCAGGTGACGGCATGCCGGTGCTCCAAGACCTCACGATCAAATACAGGTCCGCACTGAAATACTTGTCGGGAGGATACTTTATAAAACAAGGTAAAAATTTTTTGAGACGGAGCACACAGCCGCTGGCGGCCGACGTTCACAGGTAGCACTACCATACCGTCCGAGCGCGGTGTTGCCTTTCTTTCATCACGGCTCGTAGTTGACGTCGGCTGTGGTAATACTTGACTTGAGCTTGACCCGACTTTAACTCAAGTAGCTCAAGAATCAAGTCAGGTAGTGAATCCCTACATTCCTCTATTGAAAAAAAAGAAAAATATAAGGTTGGCCCTTCAACGATCTAAACAGCGAAAAACGTACTTACTTTTAACTCAGTCTGGAAGAATGGCAAGTGTTCTCCCTCCTTCGTAACCTTATGCCTAATGAGCTGCGCTCTAACGTGCGCTTCGATGATGTGACTCTTCCTCATATCCCCAACCCTGAACATCAAACACGGAACTCCATCTCTGTGGTTGATGACGGCGTGCCTTGAGAAGAGCAGTGTTTGCGTTCGTTTCTTTGGACGGGAGAGCTTCGCAAACACGACACCAACCTGTAGGAAAAAATGTAAAATAGGTTAATTCAATATTTCAGACAAGAATAGGAGATCGAACGGATCACCGCAAGGACAACCTGCAAGGGAAAAATACCTGATACAAATACGGGTCAAAAGCTCAGCGGGGAACAGGTGTAATCCTGGGCATAGAATACCACCTGGAAGACACGCCTATGCATTTCAGGTAGAGATGTATGCAATCCTGCATTACGTAAGAGATGCGGTGGTATGTGGTAGTAGTAAAATGATCGCCATATATATTCCATAAAGTAAGAAATGCTCTCCATGTATTCCGCAATGAGCAGTGATAACCTCCAGGTCTCTCGTCAGAGAGGAAGTCGTCGCTAGTCTTCTTTTTTCCAGCTCAGCGGAGAGATCGGCTTGTCACGCTGAATTCCTGCACGTAGAGTACTGTTCTCAGCAAAGCTGTGGATTGGGTTGATCGTGCAGGAAAGCAGGTCGTTAATATGTAAGAGGATCGAACGCTTTCGTGATGTCAAGAGCAACGACATAAACCTCACCGTAAGACTGGATGAGTTTACTCCACAATCGCGTGACGTAAGTTAGGAGGCCCCCTGTGGATCGCTGGTGCGGGAAACCATACTGCCTGTCGCTAGTCAAGGTGTGAGGTTCGAGGTAGTCCAGAAGCTCGCGATTTAGGCACCAGAAGCCTTGTTGATGTCGAGCGACAAGAGAACTCGTCTTACGGTCTTATACCTGAATGTTACTTCCCGCATAGGGTTGGAGGGGACGTCCATGGTGTCCAAAGATCTTGGCAAGGACTTCCGCCTTGGCCTTTGAGTCCAATACAATCGTTTCATCCTGACACGTAAGTGGTGGAATTCTGCTGTGTGAGAGTTTCTTTTCAATCTGCTTGGCCAGCGCCTAGAAAGACTGACTCCCATTGCGCTGTGACCCTGGTTTAGGCACTTTCACTGTATGAGGGATGTATTCCTCCATTCCGACGTGGATAATTTTGGTTATCGAAGAACAGGCAGCCGACGCATCCGCGTCAGTGAAACAGACATCTCTCAAAGAAAAGGCAGAAGAGAAGTCTCTGAGCCCCTCCCAGTCCATAATGCCACATTTTGCGGCCTGTGCGAGTTTCTGCTGCCACAGCGGGTTCTGACCGAAACATAACCTCCACAACACCGTAGTCTGAGCTACCCAGGGGGGACAGGACAGCAGTAATGTAAGGGACAGGATGCGTGGTCAGAAAGAGAGCCAGCAAGCTACTGGAAGGACGAGAACTACCTCTGAAGCGGGGTGATCGATGTTCAGGAAGTCGATCTTGGCATGCCCCCAGAACCGTGAATATGCGGGATCTGGTCTCGCTTTGCGTTTTTGACTAATTTCGTCACCTTCCAGAGAGGAACACTTGCGTCAAGCATGAAGAACATTCTTTACTTCATGAACACGGTTTGTGACTCTGCAATATTTTAGAATCTTGTCAAGAATTCAAAAATCTCCCTGCAGATATGCGTCAGAAAATTTCTTACAAAAGGCTGCAATTAAGCAAGCGAACAGGTCTTGTCATCCTGATGACATTCGCAGAGCGACGAATCTTGCTCATGAAGTAAGAAATGCTCTCCATGAATTCCTCAATGAGCAATGGAACGACTTTCTGGCGGGGATGCTTGACTCAAGTACTCCTCTCTGGAAAGTGGCGAAGTCGCTCAGAAACGGAAGGCGAGAACAACTCCCGCACATCCACGGTCCTGGTGCCATAGTCTTCAGGACAAAGGACAAGGTCGAGGTTTTTGCTGATGCTATGGACAACTCTAATCTTGATAATGATCTCGACGAGGAGCAAGAAATTGTAAGATTCGTCAGGAGATATTTTAGGGCCAAAGGCGTCAGTGATCTCGGCGCCGCCATTAGTGATTCTTCCTTGGAAGATTCTTTTTCAGAAGTTTATTTAACTGAAGAATATCTGCGGCATTTCCAGAGATCCCGCATTGCACACCAGCAGAGCTTCAAGGTCATATTAAAGACCTCAAGGTGCGTAAAGTGCCTGGGAAGATCAAATCACTAACAAGAACTGAAGCTGCTTTCACGGAAGTCCTTGACTCATAGCTATTATCAATGCCGTGCTTAGGACCCAGTACTTTCCATAGGCGTACAAGACTGCGGAAGTTATAATGATTTCAAAGAAGGTGGGTTCGATATTTCCCCAGGACTGTCGTCCCATTAGCCGACTGTCTGCTCCATCTAAGCTCGCTGAAAGGGTGATTTTATGTCACCCTGCGACTTTATCGTCAGGTCACCATGTGATTCATGACGTGCAATTTGGATTTCGGTCTGAGCATAGTACGGAGTGACAGGCGGTTAGGCTTGTGGAGCGAGTAACCAGGGGCATCACAAGTTCGGATCAAAATTAATAATGTCTTCTCCACATTACGTTCCATCAGAGCCGGAGTCCCTCAGGGTTCGGTTCTAGGACCAATCCTTTACTTACTTTTCACGCATAATGTCCATGTCCCTTGCCCTAGCGACTCTGTGAAGTCTATCTATATGCTGATGACATTGCAGTGGTGGCCCAGACGCATTCTGGGAATCTGGCTTACGGCAGGTTACAAAGTGCGGTGGATGAGGTATTGGAATGGGCAGATCGGTGGTTATTCAAAATTAATGACTCGAAAACGCAGGCTAGCCATTGTACTGAAAAACGTAGCGGCGCCTCGCCTGAGGTTCCAGAGAATGAACTTTGCATTAAATGGGTAAATTCTGCTGAGTATCTCTTAAACCATCACTAACGCACCATGGTATGTCTCCAAAACAAGACCTCGACATCCCTTACCTAAGGGACTAGGTCAAATAACGCGGTAACGTTATAGTCAAGCGGAATCGCACAGCAACCCTCTTTTGAGTGAGTCAATAGACCACACAGTCGAGCAAGTTCGCAAGCACACAAGACCGCGGCTCGCACGGTGATCAACATCAAATCGTGCAATTCTAGGTCTAACCAAAATTACGATTTTTGCCACGCATACAAATTCCTAAATAAATTTTTGTATCAATTTAAAATAAGGGCACCCCTTTAACTGGCACACTTCACCCTTTTTACTCTTCCCCCTTCCTTCCTTTCTTTCTCCCTGACTTCGTCCGGTATCCGGGCAAACAAACCTGACAGACCTACTACCTACGATACTTTAACAAAAAGCGAAGGTCCCACGGACCGCTCTGACGGACAATGACGACTAGAAGGATCGCCATAGACAGTGACAGTTATGCGCCCCACATAGAGTTAGGAAGCCCTAGAGTGATAACACTCCACTGATCTGGGAATGCCAACAAGTAACAACAAAGTAACTTTTGTGTGGGTAACGGAGAATACAATAACTCGCTTTGATTTTATCTCCATCCATCGGTGGAAATCAAAGTTGATGCTAAAAATAATTAAAGTACGAAATTGCATAAAAAGTGAAACCAATAAATGATTCTGATCAAAATGTAAACAAAATATTAAATTAAATGTTCTAACGGATCTGCTTGTTGGGTTTGACCGTAACCCAACCTAACCTAGAAGCCTGTGCAAACATTTTCTAGCAGGGTAGGAGTCACCGAACGGCATACAGGGTTTGTCCGGAAAGTAATAGGACTCATTTTCTTCCGCCACCGACTGGATTCGGTAGAGGGCGTTCCTAGCTAACGAATGAGCGGCTGGTCAGTTGTCTCCGAGCACTTGGAAAGTCAGGACAGGCATTTTCGTGCGACGCGTTTCTGTGAGTGGTGCAAGCCGAAAATGCAGCATTCGTTAGAGCAGAGGTACGCGATTAAACTCTGTAAATCTGCAACAGAGACGTTTGATATGATTAAGCAGGCTTACCCAGGTGTTGCGTTAGCAAGAAGTGGCGTGTTTCGGTGGCACCAGGCCTTTTTGGAGGGAGGGGAAGAGGTCGCTGATGAAGAACGTGCAGGAAGACCTTCGACTTCGACAAACACCGATCATGTGACTCGTGTGCGCAAAGTTTTGAACTCGACAAAATATTCGTTTAATTGCCCAGATGTAAAATTTACCAAAATCTGTGGTTCATGACATTGTGACACAGCATTTGAACATGCGCAAGGTGTGCGCGAAGATGGTCCCAAAAGTGCTCACTGACGACCAGAAATTGCGGCGAGTGGAAGTGTGCCAAGAAAATTTGAACATGTGTGAAAGTGACCCCCAATTTTTGAATAACGTAATCACAGGTGACGAGTCGTGGATCTTTGAGTATGATCCCGAGTCAAAGATGCAATCTTCCGAGTGGCACACGTCGGCGTCTCCTCGCCCAAAAAAGGTAAGAAAGAGCAAATCCAAAGTGAAAACGATGCTCATTGTCTTTTTTGACACCAAAGGCATCGTTCACCATGAATTTGTTCCTCCTGGACAAACCGTCAACGCCAAGTTTTACGTGGAAGTGCTCAGGAGACTCAAACGAAGGATCAGTCGGGTCCGACAAGACATCGCAGCCGACTGGAAGTTGCACCACGACAACGCCCCGGCTCACACCGCCTTTCTTGTGAACAGTACCTGACCAAGGCTGGCAACCCAACGCTTCCGCAGCCGCCCTACAGCCCACATGTGGCCCCCGGACTTTTTTTTTGTTTCCTCGCTTGAAAAGGCCGATGAAAGGCAAGCATTTTGAGACGACAGAGGGGATCCAAGCAGCATGCACCGCGGCTCTCAAGGCTATTCCTTGACGCCTTCAATGCTTGGAAATCGCGCCGGCAGCGCTGCATCGACGCAGAAGGAGCCTATTTTGAAAGTTTTCAAAGAATTGTAACGATTGGCTCAATAATTTTTTTAAATCGACTCAGTCCTATTACTTTCCGGACAAACCCAGTACATCTATTATTTACTCTCAACTCCGCTAAAGCTCTTGCACGGAGACAACAGTAAAGGCGAGTCCTCATATATCCCCACCGAAAGAAATCATTAGACGCCAAGTCACGAGATCTCGCTGGCCATTACATTGTAACAAGAATAAATAGTACTACCAGCGACATCTGTTGGGAACCGCGCCAGAAATTCTCTTTCGAGATTGACGCGAAGTGACCTAGAAGATTCTGGACTGCCGCTATGTGGCTCACCGGAACTTTCGCGAACTAACAAGTACATGCGATGCGGAATATACAGGGTTATCCAAATTAAGTGTCCACCATTAGTAACTTTGTTATTAGTGAAAATACAAAGTTGTTTGAATTAGCAAACTAGTAGCATTTTTAACGCTGGTAAAAATGAGAAATAAAAAAAAACAATTGAGAGTCGTTATTTTGATTTTTTTCAGTAAAATAACATTTTTTTAAATGGAAACCCCTGTATATTATATTTTTTTCTGTTAAAGCATCAAATTTTAAACAAAAAAGTTCATAATGACTTTTCCGCTAAAGTCAAAAATAAAGTCAAAATAACGATAAATATTTTTAATTATTTGCAGTATTATAATATTAAGACGGCTATGAAAACAACATGGCGTTCGCGATTTGACAGCATTAAGATAAGCGACAAATTGTTAAACTGGACATACTCGCAACTAGAAGGCTTTGGAAAACAATGATAAAATCAAATAATGTCAAACATTAGTGTAAATACTTGTTTATAAGCTTTATTGTGTCATTAATTTAAAGAAAAATGTTCTCCCATGAAGAAAAGTGTGATATGTTAGAATGCTATTTAGTGTGCAGAAAATCCTCCTTGAGAGCAAGAGAATACTACAGTGAATTATATCCCGCTCGCATTCAACCGTATGAACGATATTTTCTGAGACTTTATCGAAAATTTAGGGGCAACGAAAATGTTTTTGCTAAAACAAGGGCAAAAAAAGAATTCATAATAAGCGAGGCCACGGAAATTGCAGTTATTGGATATTTTGAAGCTTATCGTGAGAATTCAATAGCAGATATTCTCAAGGACTCTAATTTCAGTTATGGTACTGTTCAAAGGATTTTAAAAAAATACAAATTTATTCCGTATAAGTACCGACCAGTTCAAACGCTTTTGGCAGGGGATCCAGAGAGAAGACTTGTTTTTTGCCATTGGTATCTTAGCTTCTGTCGCCAAAATGTAAATAACTTTCGTTACCTTTTATGGACAGATGAATCAAATTTTTCAAATTCTGGAATGTTTAATAGAAAAAACCACCATTATTGGTCAAGAGAAAATCTTTTGTTAGTACATCCAAGAGGCCCACAAGTCCGTTTCAGTTTCAACGTTTGGTGCGGTATAATTGGTTCAAAAATTGTTGGCCCGTTCTTTTATGAGGGAACCCTAACTGGTGAAAGATATGTGGAATTTATGTCAGAAATTCTGACTAATTTCTTAGACGAATTGGATCTTATAAGTAGACATCATCTGCATTTTCAGCAAGATGGCGCACCTGCCCACAACTCCAGAGGTACTTATCATTTTCTAAGTACTACTTTTAATGATCAGTGGATAGGAACAAATGGCCCAATACAGTGGCCTCCCAGATCACCAGATCTAAACCCACTTGATTACTTCTTGTGGGGTTACTTAAAGAACCAAATTTACAAGCGAAGGTACGATAACCTTGACGCGTTAAAGACTGCAGTTAGGGAAAAGATAACCCAGATAGATGGTAGGACCATACTTAAGACAGTTCGAGCAGTTGAAAAACGTGCCCAAAAATGTATTGAAGAACAAGGTGGTGTTTTCGAGCATCTTCTTTAAAAAAAATTGTTATTGTATTTTGTAAGATTATAAGTTGATGTTGAAAATAAAGTTTGTCGATACAATTTAATTGTTTCAGATTGGAGGCGATAACTTCAACAATTTGTAACCTAGGAGAAAAGTTATTGTAAGCTTTTTTGTTTAAAATTTGATGCTTTAACAGAAAAAAATATAATATACAGGGGTTTCCATTTAAAAAAATGTCATTTTACTGAAAAAATAACGACTCTCAATTGTTTTTTTTTATTTCTCATTTTTACCAGCGTTAAAAATGCTACTAGTTTGCTAATTCAAACAACTTTGTATTTTCACTAATAACAAAGTTACTAATGGTGGACACTTAATTTGGATAACCCTGTATAGGGCGACGGCCGGGAGAGGGAAGCAGAGTAGATTTGAGTGAATGGCGCGACATAATAATTCGTAAATGAGTAGTCAGACATAAACAGTGATGTACATAAATGTTCTAGCTAGTTAAGTTAAAATTAGTTGTATTGTGTTTTAAATAAATTAGTGCATTTATCCTTGTGGAATCGAGTGTTTTTAATCCGCACCCAAAAGAACCCAGAAAAAAGCTACAATATGTTGTCATGTGTAGAGATCGGACAAAAAATGTTTCAAAAAATTTACCACCTTCACCCACTTCTGTCTCGTACACATTGAACTCAAACTGTCAGTCAAATTTGAATCTCACTGTATATATTCTAAAAACAGAAGAGCGTATGTATAGTCAACAAGCCTGGCTGTCGTGTTTTTGGAAAATGAGTAATTTGAATTCATATTGACTTACCATGAATGCTTGTATCATAACCCCAGTAATACTCTGTACACACATGATGAATATAGCTTCCGGGCATTCTTCTGTCGTCACCCTTCCGCCATAACCGATCGTGTGTTGAGTCTCTATACTGAACAGGAAACAGGACGTGAAACCATGGATGTTGCTTATACAGGGCTCCACAGGCTCTGTCCCGTTCTGTAAAAATAATTATCGTTCAAAATGAGATGTTACCAACTTGTTAACGATCGCAATGCATAAATCCAGTAAAGCAGATTCGTTCAGCGTATACGTTTTAGTAACGTGTCATGAACGCGTATGATGAAGTCAAGTTTCACGAGACTTATTCGTAAGTTTGGAAGCACCGGTGCACGTTTTTGACGTCTTTTGCATCGGGTGATCGACATATAATAATAATAATAAATCGTCTTTAGCTGAATAGCTACTCCTCCACTTAACCCTATTATTTTCATGGTTTTGAACCAATGTAAATACATGTAATTAACATGTATATACGTTACAGGGTGTCCGCAAAGTTGGGGTTTTCCTTTACACGACGTGTAGATCTTGAAAACATAAGCAATTTTTCTTAGTACCATATACACCAATGTCTTAAGGGAACCGAGATAAAGGGCTCTGCAACATCAAAAATATCTGAATACCGTCCTGTAGCCGCGACTCGCGACATCCCCAACTGGTACTAGGACACTAGCTCAACCCGACGACAGGACTGGGTCGGGGGTCGGGGTCAGTGTGTCAGGTCAGTATGCAACCTTCAACCGAGGGTTACGGTCACGCGTGTAGAGGTAAACGAACGCGTATAATCGATTGCGTTTCAAAAAACAACAAGCACTAGAGACGTGGCTAGCGAAGTGCAAGTATCAAAAACTAAAGTGTGGCAAACGCTGCGTGAAGAGGGGCTGTATCCGTTTCACGTCCAACGTGTACAAGCCCTTCAACCTGACGATTTTCCAGCAAGAGTGCGGTTTTGTGAGTGGTTGTTACATCAACATGACAATAATCCGGACCTTTTGAAGTGCATATTGGTGACAGACGAATCTACGTTCACGCGTAATGGGGTGAATAACTTGCGCAACACTCATGTTTGGTCAGTAGAAAATCCGCACGCTGTCCGTCGGGCACATTTTCAACAAACGTTTCCGGTGAATGTTTGGGCTGGCATGGTGAACGGTATGCTCATTGGACCATTTATTCTCCCAAATCGATTGGACGGGATGCAATACCTAGACTTTTTACACAACATTTTGCCTTCCTTGTTAGCAGATGTGCCATTAAGTGTAAGACAATCAATGTGGTTTCTGCACGATGGTCATATTTTTTACCTCTTCGTCGACTACTGGTCTGCACCACCGCCGGCGTCTGCTCGGTAGCGCATCAGCTGATTTCATTTTCTGTTGGAGCGGTATAATTTCGGGCAGAGACGTACTTAGCCCTTCTCGTCAACTGGAGAGTGAGTACTTTTTTCTTTATTTTTTTTACTTGGTCGGCCTCGTTTCACTACACATTATCTTTGTTATTTCAAGGGTAGTTGTTTCTGAAAAGGAAAACCCCAACTTTGCGGACACCCTGTATACAGTGGCTAACCAAAGGAAAACAAAAATATTGCAAGACATAATATAGAAAATATAAACAGATTCAGCAACACGTCAAATAAATTTTTTCTGGCGGTTACTAATCTAAACTACAAACTACTACTTAATTACTACTACGAGTCATTTTTGATAGCAAATGCTGCTTGACACAAACTTTAAATTTAGTTTGAGATGTATTTTTGAATGCATCAGGTAGCACGTTATACAGTTTGACACAATTGTACCTAAAAGAGCGAGTAAATAAAGGCGTACGGTGCCGTGGAATATCTAATAATACCGGACAACAAATTTTAGTTTTTTAATTGTATCTTGTGGGAAAAGTGTACTTCTTTGTTAATTTTGGGGCGCTGAATCCAAAAATGACAATGAAATAAAAAAATTAGTTGCGGTTTAGAAAAAAAACTTTTTATTTTTAAGGATATATTAAAAAAAGTAACAAGATTCATATACTCATAAGAATCACTATATGCGCTGTCTTTTTGCTGTTCTTTTATGGATCGTTTCTGGAACATCTCTACCAAGAGTCCAACAGTAGTCTGCAAGCATGGAAGGATTCCACTTTCCCTGGTACCTTTTTCCATTGTTGAAATATCCTGATGAAAACGTTCGCCCTGCTCATCACTTACGGCTCCGCAATTGTCAGGAAAAAAGTCCAGGTGTGAGTGTAGGAAATGTATCTTAAGATACATATTACAGCCCATCTTTTGATACGATGACAGCATATTTTTGACAAGGGTTTTATAGTTGTCAGTTTTTATATTTCCCAAGAAATTAGTGACCACCAGACGGAAATCATTCCAAGCAGTTTTTTCAATACCTATTAAAGTGTTTTCAAACTGTGTATCTTTCAAAATATTTCGAATCTGTGACCCAACAAAAGTACCTTCTTTAACCATTGCCTCACTTAGTCTTGGAAATTTCTGACGCAGGTATTGAGAAGCTGACCCATCTCTATCTAATGCCTTGACAAAGTTTTTCATTAGGCCCAACTTGATATGCAGTGGTGGTAGGTAATAAAATTTTTTTCGAACCTACTAATGGCATATGCTGTACATTTTTTTGACCTGGCTCTAGGAATTGACGAACAGGCCAGTTTTGTCTGGTGTAATGAAGTGCCTATGCCTGACTGTCCCATTCACGCAAAAAACAGCAAAACTTTGTGTAGCCTAGCTGCAGCTCAAGTAAAAGTGCAACAACTTTCAAATCGCCACAAATATGCCATTGGTCCTCATCGTATTTTATGCATGTCAATAGGTACTTCATATTGTCATATGATCCTTTCATGTGAACTGCATACCCTACAGGAAGAGATGGTAAAATATTTCCAATATGCAATAACACTGCCTTTAAACTCAATGTTGAACTGAATATAAACAATCTCCATTCTTCTGGGTTATAGTTTATATTTAAAGCCGCCAGTAAGCCGTTAATGTTACTGCAGAAAACCAAGTTATTCTCCATATTGAAAAATGGTTCTAAGTCTTTGTGGCGTTTACGAAAAACACATACCGAAACATCGTCTTCTAACAAGTTCCACTGCTGCAGTCTTGATCCAAGTAACTCTGCCTTACATTTTGGAAGTTCTAAATCTCATACAAGATCATTTAATTCTGACTGTGTTATTTTGTGCGGTTGGTGGCATGACGTGCTCGGTATAAAATCAGGATCTCTTGACGTTGATGGCATATCTTCTTCCTGACGAATCACTCGATCGCCATGATCTGATTCATTTTCTGATTCGCAAGTGGGGGTTTTGGAATAGGATTTTCGTCACTGTGAGGCACAGGTCTCATCGCAGATGGTATGTTTGGGTAGTTAATAACCGATTTTTTTTCTTGGACATACCTGTGGCTTGCCAACACAAGGTTCCATGCAAAAGTAACAATCATTAATATGATTTGTAGGCTCTCTCCAAACCATTGGGACAGCAAAGCGCATAGACCGTTTTTTGCCATTTAACCAGCTCCTCAGACTTGAAGCACATGTATTACAGCAGATGTGGGGTGCCCACTGTTTGTCTTCATTACCTAGCTTACAACCGAAATAAAGCTGATATGTCTTTGTTATTAGTGGAGTAATAGACCGTCTCTGAGACGCAAAAGTCACATCACCACACACGTAACAAAACTAATCTGGATTGTTTACACACTTTCGAGACATCTTGCATGAACGCTGTCAGCCAACTGAGGAAAAAATGGCTAATATAAAACAATATAATGTACACGTATGTATAACGTAACACAATCATGCCGATTACATCATCTTTCCTTGCCGAATATAAAAATGTAGCACGTGCATTCTTGTGGATTACAGTATATTAACACTGTCACAGCAGGAACACATATAATTTCCGTATCTCTAAAACTTGAACTAATATTGAAAAAATAAGTTTCATTCCGGTTTTAGCACATTAAAAATAGTAATATTTTGTTGATTTTATTTAGGATATTTTTGGCTGTTGATCAGTGAATTTGCCATACCTGAGCATGCGATCTCTAACAGATTGCCTGAAAAAAAATTTTTTGAAGAGGTATTCGGGAGTTCCCGTGATAATCAAATTATAAATGAACTTCAAGATAAAATACTCGTAAGAGCTATTAATATCTAAACTACGAATACAGTGTGAAAGATGGTCATATTTTCTTAAACCGTAGATGAGGCGACAGCACGAATTTTGAATCAGTTGAAGTCTGCGAGACTTGATCTAAGTAAGGATAGAAAACTATAAGGCAGTAGTTGATTTTTGAGAGAACTAGGCTTTCACAAAGATGTTTTTTCAATTTGAAATTGATGAAATGCCTACTAACAAACAATGTTTTTAGTACAACAAAGCAGTTTCTTACTAATTTAGATATATGCTCACGAAAACGTAAATCCTTGTCAAGTAAGACACCCAATTTTTTTTGCAAGATCCTCATAAACTAAAGAAGTGTCATTAATGCGTACTGTCGTGTTATTTCTGATATTAATGATTTTGTTTTTTGGTGCAAAGAGAACAGCTTTAGATTTAGAGGCATTTATCGTTAAGGAGCTATGCTTGGAAAAACTAACAATAGTGGCTAAGTCACAATTCAACTCGTCAACAGCTGCTACACAGTCATCTGGATCAAAAGTTTTACATATTTGTGTATCATCCGCAAAAATCATCACTTCAGAGGAGCGTATCAGTTTACACATGTCTGATATGTAAATGGAGAACAATAGCGGCCCTAAAACAGAGCCTTGAGGGACCCCTGATATCACATCCTTATATGTCGAATATGAGTTGTCCAAATGTACCCTTTGCATACGATTCATGAGATAACTAGTAATGAACTTGATAGATGCTTGAGAAAATCCAATATATTTGCATTTTGAGATCAAAAGTGAATGCTTGATAGTGTCAAAAGCCTTGGAGAAGTCAAGCAGTACAAGAGCCGCTGCTTGACCCCGATCCAAAGCCTCAACAATATCATCAGTCACCTTAAGCAGGGCAGTGGTGGTGCTATTCCCTACTTTGCAGCCAGACTGGTTTTTTGGAATTATGTTATTCTCAGAGCAGTACTCTTTCAATTGATCATGTACCATCCTTTCCAATATTTTTGATAGAATCGGAAGTAAACTTATTAGGTGCAGGTCAGAATAAGCTGAAGAATTAATCAAATGCGTTAAATATTTGCCAATCACAGGAAGACACAGTTTTATCATATTAGGCGTAATATCATCATGCCTGCTTCCTCAGTGGTCATGACCAGATCAAATTTGAGCGACTCATCACGTATGTTATTATCATAAAATTCTATTTCACTACCACAGAGCTGAGTATTATCTTCAAAAACAGATACAAAATAATCATTTATCTGCGTTGCGTTACGTAAACTAACAGGTATGTGGTTACGCTTCTTAGTCTGCATGTTCAAATTCCTGATACCTTTATATAAAGAAGATGAATCATTAGTTTCTTGTAAGTGCTGAAGATAACCAGCCTTTTCTCTACGCTGTGCTGCAAGAGCATAATTTCTCAGTTCTGTGTATTCTGTCCAGTTCTGATTTGCCCTATTGTGTTTGTATTTTATTAAAGCTGCATCCCTCTGCTTGAAATACAGGGTGACTTTGAAGTTGAGTCATTAATTTTCAGATAATTATTGTAGAAGCAAGATAAACCAAAATATGTGTGTAAAAATAAAAAAAAATTAAAAAATGTTACCTTGTTTTATAAAGTATCCTCCCGACAAGTATTTCAGTGCGGACCTGTATTTGATCGTGCGGTCTTGGAGCACCGGCATGCCCTCCCCTGTGAGGTCTTAAGTCACCTGATTCACTAGCCCTTTGTACTACATTAACAAAGGCACGAGGGGTTGGTTGCACTCGATTAAATAAGAATCATGTCCTCAAGTTCACAAGTTCAGCATTTTCGTAAACATGTGCCATTTTTCATTTCGATTGAGCCACGCAACAAACACCACTATTCACTCACGCGTTACCGACTTACACAACGTCTGAATACAACTGAATAAAATTGTAGTAAAAACATCGTGATAAGCGTTTCAAATTCTTTCGCTTTTTTGTTTCCGATGCGATGAACCGATAAGGCGGATTATATCCGTTGTCGCCAAACACGAGCACATAATATTATTATTGAGACAGGGCGGTACTCAAACTTCTAGAGGGCTATAACTTTGTTAATTTAATTTTACCAGAAACATGTTAAAGGAAAAAAACATTTCTTTTGATCATATCTACTCATTGTGAAAATAAATGACTCAACTTCGAAGTCAGCCTGTATATATTTGTGCACCACAATACTGATTTATAGATATGCGATTATCAACCCATATTATAGGTATTAACAATAGGTTGGGACTTTCTTTTTCGGAAACGACTCGTCTTGAATTAACAAAGCTGATGAGTGATGGAACAGTAGCGAAAATGTAAAAAAATAAATCAAAAATTACTCAGCGTTCATTTCAAGTTCGGCTCAGTCTTACTTATAAGTACGTAGTCGCCATTGGTAAATGTTTCGTAGAAGTCTAGTCCAGCAGATTCGGAAAAATAAAACCTTCAATGAACCGTTCACTATGCCAGCCCAGACATTCAAAGATGTTTGTTGAAAATGTAACCGACAGAATACGTGAGGATTCTCCAATCAACACACATGGGTATGTCAGAATATGTGGCTCCGAATGACAACGTCTTGGGAAGCGATCTCCATAGACTCGCGAAGATGCGGTAGCATTTTGGAGACACTCACCATAAATTTAAATCGTGTCGACAAGTTCGATATTGCTGTGCGAGTGTGCCATTTTGATTTATTTCGAACCGATTGGTAAATACATGTTTTGTTTACCTCCGCTGCCGGCGTTGGTTGAATACTGACGCGCGTTGTGCCTTCTCACTTTTGATCTGATCGATATACAGAAGCGTTTGATTGATTTTGCGGAGCTTATTATCTCAGTTATCATAAGACTTTGGTATACATTATAATGTGCTACTAGAAAAGAACCACCTACTTTTTAAGATCAATACGCCATGTAAAGAGAATTCCCAACTTTGCGGACACCTTGCATTTTAGTTGACAGTGGTCATATTTACACAAAGTCACTTTCTTGATTTATTATTATGCTTTTTCGAATATACGGTTCCTATTTATAGAATTTCAGGAAACAATATTGCTTGCTGGTTGCGTGTTTGATTTTATAAAGTTTATGCATAGTGTTGAATGAAAAAAGTTACTAGAACTAAAAGTAAAAAAGCAATTGAGATTTCTTAACAAAACATTTTTTGTGAACTCGTGGCATTTGATCCCACACACTGCACTCCAAACATATTCACTAAATACAGGGTGTTCCAACGAAAATGGAACAAACTGGATAAAATATCAAAAATCTGTTCTCGTGGCAGCCTTTACCTGTTACTGATGCATATTTTCAAATTATTTTGATATACGAGTATTCAGGGTGTTCCATATCTTGGGGCTATGACAAACATATTTTTTAAATAAAACACCATATACAGGGTGTCCCAGAAGTCGACGTCAAGCCGAAACCGGGTGATAGGCAAAGTCTCAACAGCTATCAGAAAAATATTTTAAAAAATTTTATGTAAGTGTTTCGAAAATTATAGGTCTTTGAAAAAAATATAGAAATTTCACACCCTACGGCAGTCTGTCAACTCCTGTTACTACAAATACTAACTTTCTTTGGATTTTATTTTTACAATGTAATGATGAATAATGCATCTTCAAACTGGTGTGTCAACCTTACTGCCAACTTTTCTCGTTCAGGAAAAATTGCCACTTATTTCCCAACCAAGTATTCCAAAGTAAAACTTTGCTCAACTTTAACTGGCTGTACTGGAAAAAAATGTACTACGAGAGTTTGGCAAGTAACCTTAAAAGTTGGCGCATTTAATAAGGATTCCAAAATGGTATAACACTTAGAAGATTACTCGTTAACTTATGCACAATTTTTATTTGAAGAAAAACTGATGAAAATTTTTCAAAATTTCCTAATTAAACAGCGATTATGAAAACGCACAAGGACCCTTAAGGATAACTGATTTACCTTTACAGCAAATGCTCAAACTGTTTTCCTTCAGCCGCAAAACACGCTCGACATCTTCTTAAAAAAGATCGGGTTATTAAACGAGCGAATCCACGGTTATTAACAAACTCAGCTGCTTCCAATAGTCTTTGCCGTAGCTCAGCTACATTTTGAATCGGCTTGAAATACACTTTTTCTTTTACAGTTCCCCAGTAAAAAAAATCTAACGGATTCAAATCTGGTGACCGGGCTGGCCACGGTATTGTACCAGACCGCCCTATCCATCTGCCTGGAAAGTTTTGATCGAGATACTCTCTCACTGAGAGTGCATAGTGCGCTGGGCAGCCATCATGCTGAAACCACATGTCCCTGTAAATACTCAGTGGCACGTCCACCAATAAATTTTGTACATGATTTTTCAAAAAATCCAAATAAACTTCAGCAGTCAAAGTCTCTGGGAACTCAAACGGACCGATTATTTTACCATTTAAAATTCCTGTCCAATGGTTTATCTTCAAGCGATATTGAGATTTATCTTCTCTCATCAAATGTGGGTTTGCTACGTGCCACTCGTGTAAGTTATGCAGGTTCATATAGCCATCTTTCTTAAATGTGGTCTCATCTGACCATACAATTTTTTCAAAGAACCGTGGATCTTCCCTGTGTCTTTCTACCATTGTGCGACAAAAAGCATCTCGGGGCTCATAATCCCGGGGCAGAAGAGCTTGAACACGCTGTACGTGGTATGGATGGAGCACGTTTTTTTTGCAAGATTCTATGAGCTGTACTTTTGGGCACACCTGTTTTTAGTTCTATTGCACGCACTGAAGTACTCGGGTCTTCTTCGACAGCTCCTAGCACCACGTCTTCGTAAGGAAGGAAAGATCTTCTCTCACCGTATGATTGGTTTGGTAGTTGGCCCTCTGAGAACAGTAAGCGGTGCACATTTGTGAACACTCGATGATCTGGATGACGAGCTGCATTCGGGTACCTCTCACAGTAAAGTCTCGCTGCAGCACTAGCGTTGCATCTGCATTCCCCACAAATGAGGTGCATGTTAGCATATTCTTGTACGGTGTACACGGACATAGCGGCACTGCACAATCTCACTATCAAAGATAGTCTCTAAGGAAAGCAAATGTTGTTTTGAAGAGCAATTAAATAGTCCAAATCCAAATCACAAGCGATCAACAGTCCAGTTCACGAATCCAAAATTTGTAACAGTACGAAATCAACAAGCACGAACATGTAAAGATGCGCAGTAAACGAAGGAGTACTGATCGGTATCAAAATGTGCAATAGCAAGTAAGTGATGTGCTTCATCCATACCACATACAGCGTGTTTAACCTCTCCTGCCCCGGGATTATAAGCCCCGAGTTGCTTTTTGTCGCACAATGTTAGAAAGACAGGAAAGATCCACGGTTCTTTGAAAAAATTTTATGGTCGGATGAGACCACATTTAAGAAAGATGGGTACATGAACCTGCATAACTTACACGAGTCGCACGTAGTAAATCCACATTTGATGAGAGAAGATAAATCTCAATATCGCTTCAAGATAAACCATTGGACAGGAATTTTAAATGGTAAAATAATCGGTCCGTTTGAGTTCCCAGAGACTTTGACTGCTGAAGTTATTTGGATTTTTTGAAAAATCATGTACAAAATTTATTGGTGGACGTGCCACTGAGTATTTACAGGGACATGTGGTTTCCGCATGATGGCTGCCCAGCGCACTACGCACTCTCAGTGAGAGAGTATCTCGATCAAAACTTTCCAGGCAGATGGATAAGGCGGTCTGGTACAATACCGTGGCCAGCCCGATCGCCTGATTTGAATCCTTTAGATTTTTTACTGGGGAACTGTAAAATAAAAAGTGTATTTCAAGCCGATTCAAAATGTAGCTGAGCTACGGCAAAGACTATTGGAAGCAGCTGAGTTTGTTAATAACCGTGGATTCGCTCGTTTAATAACCCGATCTTTTTTAAGAAGATGTCGAGCGTGTATTGCGGCTGAAGGAAAACAGTTTGAGCATTTGCTGTAAAGGTAAATCATCATCAGCAGCATTTTGACGCCCAGTGTTGTGCAAACAGTTATCCTTAAGGGTCCTTGTGCGTTTTCATAATCGCTGTTTAATTAGGAAACTAGCGCAGTTGCTGGCACGCTAACGCTATGCAAAATATTGCACGTTGATGTCTTTATTTAAAACCTCACGTAGCGCAGTTGCTGGTATGCTAATGCAATGCTAGCGATAACTTTATCCCTATCTCTAATCATTTTTTATCCTTTGGCATCTTTGATCTGGTATCTG
Organism: Acanthoscelides obtectus; assembly: GCA_963669975.1. Classification (NCBI taxonomy): domain Eukaryota; kingdom Metazoa; phylum Arthropoda; class Insecta; order Coleoptera; family Chrysomelidae; genus Acanthoscelides; species Acanthoscelides obtectus. Next base: position 2,330,694 of record CAVLJG010000009.1, on the reverse strand, counting down.
GTATCAGGTATCTGGTATCTGGTATTTGGTATCTGGTATCTGGTATCTGGTATCCGGTGTCTGGTATCTGATGTCTGGTATCTGGTATCTGGTGTCTGGTATCTGGTATTTGGTATCTGTTATCTCTTTATCTGGTATCTGGTATCAGGTATCTGGTATCAGGTATCTGATGTCTGGTATCTGGTATTTGGTATCTGGTGTCTGGTATCTGGTTTCTGGTATCTGGTATCTGATGTCTGGTATCTGGTATCTGGTGTCTGGTGTCTGGTATCTCGTATGTGGTGTCTGGTATCTGGTGTCTGGTATCTGGTATCTGGTGTCTGTTATCTCTTTATCTGGTATCTGGTTTCTGGTGTCTGGTATCTGGTGTCTGGTATTTGGTGTCTGGTGTCTGGTATCTGGTATCTGGTGTCTGGTATCTGGTGTCTGGTATGTGGATCTGGTGTCTGGTATCTGGTATCTGGTGTCTGGTATCTGGTGTCTGGTATCTGGTGTCTGGTATCTGGTATCTGGTGTCTGGTATCTGGTGTCTCTGGTATCTGGTATCTGGTATCTGGTGTGTGGTATCTGGTATCTGGTATCTCGTATGTGGTGTCTGGTATCTGGTGTGTGGTATCTGGTATTTGGTATTTGGTATCTGTTATCTTTTTATCTGGTATCTGGTGTCTGGTATCTGGTATCTCGTTTCTGGTATCTGCTATCTGGTGTCTGGTGTCTGGTGTCTGGTATCTGGTATCTGGTTTCTGGTATCTAGTATCCGGTGTCTAGTATCTGGTATCTAGTATCTGGTATCTGGTATCTGGTTTCTGGTATCTGGTATCCGGTGTCTGTATCTGGTGTCTGGTATCTGGTATGTGGATCTGGTGTCTGGTAACTGGTGTCTGGTGTCTGGTATCTGGTGTCTGGTCTCTGGTATCCGGTGTCTGGTGTCTGGTAACTGGTGTCTGGTATCTGGTATCTGGTTTCTGGTATCTGGTATCTGGTATCTGGTACCTGTCATCTTTTATAAGTTTTCATTTTTCGTTTTCCGTTTTCCGTTTCCGTTTTCCGTTGTCCGTTGTCCGTTTTTCGTTCTTCGTTTTTGGTTTTTCGTTTTTCATTTTTCATTTTTCGTTTTTCATTTTCATTCTTCATATTTCATTTTTCATTTTTCATTTGCATTTTTCATATTCATTCATTTTTCATTTTTTAATGTCGCATGTGTCACCATTAATAGCACACAATGGCATTATAAAATCTTCGATATAGCATTAATGCCCTCTATAAAATTGTATGACAAACTCAGATTTATGTGAGGAGCCGGCAACGTCGCATGTGTCACCATAAATAACACACAATGGCATTATAAAATCTTCGATATAGCATTAATGCCCTCTATAAAATTTTATGACAAACTCAGATTTATGTGAGGAGCCGGCAACGTCGCATGTGTCACCATCAATAGCACACAATGGCCTTATAAAATCTTCGATATAGCATTAATGCCCTCTATAAAATTGTATGACAAACTCAGATTTATGTAAGGAGCCGGCAACGTCGCATGTGTCACCATAAATAACACACAATGGCATTATAAAATGTTCGATATAGCATTAATGCCCTCTATAAAATTGTATGACAAACTCCGATTTATGCGAGGATCCGGCAACGTCGCATGTCTAGCTACCGCACTTACAAAAAATGGCGCTTGACACTTGACATATGTGAACCGTGTTCGCCTAAGGATAGCACGTTCTTTCTTCAGTGTAAATGTTTTATGATTTGACAGGAATGAAAATTATGTTACCTTTTTTAAATCTGCTGACGATTAATAAGGGTACCTCTCAAACTTCTTCAAGGATGAAATACATTATCACGATAGATATACACTGAGGCACTTCGTCTGAACCGAAAAACTGTAAACCACTAGGCACCGGGTATCACTAGACTGTTGTTATTTGTTATTATATTATGCTATAAGCACAAGTCTTGCTCAAATGTTGTGGATTTCTGGTCTCTTCAGGAATTGATCTTTGGCACTAATTAGGTCTTACAATCATATTTGTCGTATTTAAGCTGATGATGACTTCTACAAATTGCTAACCGTCACACCCGATTCCACTACATAGTTGGGGGTAAAGACAGGAATGAAAATTGTTTACCTCATTTAAATTTGCTGACGATTATAAGGCTACCTTTTAAACCGCTCTCAACGTCTTGAAAGATGAACTAAATTATCTATAGATACACTGCGGTACGTCGTCTGAACCGAAAAACACTCTGCACCACTAGACACTTGCAAGACACACTGCTATAAGCACAAAGTTTTGCTATATTGTGGACTTGTTGCCTTTTTAGGATGGATCCATATAAACGTTCATCTAAAATTATGCCACTCATTAGGGTTTACAATCATATTTATCGTATTGAAAGTGATGATGACTTTTGTAAACAAATCGCTAAACGTCAAAGCCTAAATGCTTAGCTGCCGGTAAAATTACATCGTTGCCAAGGCATACTTGATTATCATTATAATAATGGCTATAGTCCGGTCCGTTTAGACTATGAAATATAGAAATTTTGAATCTTTTCGAAAATGTTGATTTTCACGCGTAAAAAAGGACAATTCTATTTGGCGTGATCCAATATTCGATGAAGCGACCAACATAAAGCCGAAAATGGCACGTTTCGGACGTTCCGCTCGCACTCGCTCGCTTTCGTAATACGATTATACCTACATTACCCCGCCTAACAGGAATCTGGGGATCTGGAGGGGAAATTCAAAATTGAAACTTCAAACTAAAAATATCTGCATATCTTTGAATTTTCTAATCTGCCGAGTTTAAAAAATGCGATCGGGTAACGTGTCGTATGTCGGTTTAATCAGGAGACTTTGGTCTTTCGTTTTGCGAAAAAAAATCGTAGCTACGTCGCTCCGTAACGCAGGTCCGTATCGACGAAGACAAAGTACGCCGAAAAACGGCTGTCATCGGTACTTTTGAGGCGCTCAAAGTTTACTTTTTCGAAATTTGACGGTAATTCTAACGGTCAGAATCGTTTCCTCAGCTCATTATCGTTATTTTCGATAGCTGTATAATTTTTACTCGCTCACGTACGGTAGTAATAGGCGAGGACAGAGCCGGATGACAAAGTGACTTTTTCGCGCGTCGAAAAGTAGCGTGTTGTCGGGCAATTTTTAAAAAATCGAAACTTTCGAACGACAAGGGATAAAGGAAAAAAAAAGACGCTATCTTTGAGTCCGATGTCCGGGCTTTCTCACGCAAAAATCGTCAGGTTCGTAGCTCCTTTATCTTCGGAGGAGATAGAAAAAGCGCGTCGAACGGCACGAAAATCTACCGATTTTTCAACTTTACCGGCCATTTTCGATCGCGTTCGTTCCTCCTACCGCGACAACTCTCGCTCCATCGTAAAGCGCCGAGTTTCTAGTTTCCGAAACGGTATCGTTTTCCTTCCGAACGTTCCGCGAACCCGGAAAAAAACCGGAAAAATCGGAAAGTAGCGCGTAGTCGAGGAAATCAAAAAAATCGAAATTTTCGAACGAAAAGGCATAAAGAAAAAAAAAGAAAGCCGCTATCTTTGAGCCCGAAGCCGGGGCTTTCTCGCGCAAAAATCGCCAGGTTCGCAGCTCCTTTATCTTCGGCGGAAACCTATGTTGAACGTCGGACAGAACGAAAATCTACCGGTTTTTTCGACTTTACCGGCCGTTTTCGATCCGATCCGTTCCTCTCACCGCGACGGCTCTCGCTTCCCGGTAAAGCGCCGAGTTTCTAGTTTCCGAAACGGTACCTCTTTCCCTCCGAACGTTTCGCGAACCGGGAAAAAAAACGGAAAAACCGCGTCGACGTCATACGACAATTTCCGAACCCTACCAATTATACCAATTACTACCAAATCGAACAAAAGATCACCGCTTAATATTATCGACTAGCGCAGTTTTTAGCATGCAACGCTATGCTAAATATTGTCCGTTGATGTCTTTATTTAAAACCACGTAGCGCAGTTGCTGGTATGCTAATGCAATGCTAGCGATATACTTTATCCCTATCTCTAATCGTTTTTATCCTTTGGCATCTTTGATCTGTTATCTCGTATCTGGTATCTGTGTCTGGTGTCTGGTATCTGGCCTCTGGTATCTGGTATCTGGTGTCTGGTATCTGGTTATCAGTTTTCATTTTTCATTTTTAATTATTCTATTTTAATTTTTAATTTTTAGATTTTTCGATTTTTCGATTTTTCGATTTTTCGATTTTTCGATTTTTCGATTTTTCGATTTTTCGATTTTTCGATTTTTCGATTTTTCGATTTTTCGATTTTTCGATTTTTCGATTTTTCGATTTTCGATTTTCGATTTTTCGATTTTTTTTTTTCGATTTTTCGATTTTTGATTTTTGATTTGATTTTTCGATTTTTGATTTTTGATTTTTTGATTTTTGTTTTTGATTTTTGATTTTGATTTTTGATTTTTGATTTTTTTTTGATTTTTTGATTTTTTGATTTTTTGATTTTTTGATTTTTTGATTTTTGATTTT